>JAPTOF010000007.1:18365000-18590000 GCA_028554755.1 Cordia subcordata
TTATTATTTAAAAATGTTTTTTGTATTTATCTATTGTATCAACTGTTTGTAGTTTGAATAGCTAGGTCTCTGTTTTGTAGCTTATGTTCAGAGAGTGTAAATCTATATGTGGTTGTAGCTTATCATTGAATGTATACAATAGAAAAAGTTTCACTTACAAACATCTCTATGGTGTCAAAACGTCTCGCTATTCACACTGAAGAGAAGCTATGTGCAAGGAATATCATGCTACAATACATAATAGTACATGGTTGCTTGTCCCTAAGCTTGTATTTGCTAATATTGTTGTTGCTAATATTGTTGGGTCCAAATGGGTATTCCAAATAAAGAGGAAGTCAGATGGCTCTGTCGAGCACGTCAAATAGCAGTTAGTTGCAAAAGTTTATAACCAAGAGGAAGGCATCGATTATTATTGTTGGGTCCAAATGGGTATTCCAAATAAAGAGAAAGTTAGATGGCTCTGTCGAGCGCGTCAAAGAGCAGTTAGTTGCAAAAGGTTATAACCAGGAGGAAGGCATCGATTATTCGGAGACTTTTAGGCCTGTGGTGAAACCAACTATAATTCGAGTTCTTGCATTGACAGTTTCGTGAGGTTGGACCATTAGACAAGTGGATGTAAATAACACCTTTCTGCATGATGTACTATGTCTATCTGTCTCAACCACGTGGCTTTGTCCATCCTCTATATCCTTCTGCATGGCGTACTATGTCTATTTGTCTCAACTACAAGGCTTTGTCCATCCTCTCTATCCTTCACATGTGTGCAAGCTACAAAAAGCTATATATGAGCTCAAACAAGTGCCTCGTGCCTGGTTTTCTTGGCTAAGCTCTTTTCTAAATACGTTGAGGTTTCGCTCCTCTAAAGTAGATTCTTTTCTTTTTATCAAGCTTGAGGGTGTATCTCCTATCTATATTTTAGTCTATGTTGATGATATCTTGATTACTTGTGTAGATTCAAGAGTTATTGACTCGTTGACATCACTATTGCATAAACAATTCAACTTGAAAGATTTTGGGGCCATTGTCTTATTTCTTGGGTATTCAGGTCCATACTGTGAAAGATGGTCTTCTATTGGCTTAGTCAAAATATATTTTGGATCTTCCAAGACGGGCACATCTATTAGAGGCGAAACCAATTGCAAGTCCGATTGCCGCAAGACAACAACTCCCTATCAATTAGGGGATCCGTTCCATGATCGAACGTTATATAGGAGTGTTGTTGGGGCTTTACAGTACTTAACTGTGACTTGGCCTGATATTTGTTATGCGGTAAATAAAGCAAGTCAATTCATGCATTCTCCAACTAATGAACATTGGGCTCTAGTCAAACAAATACTACGGTATTTAAAGGGAACAATCACTCATGGTCTTTTAATTCAGCTCTCAGTAGATGAATCTTTGCATGCTTATTCACACTTTAATTGGGGAGGATATCCTGATAATTGTAGGGGCACAAATGGCTTTTGTATTGTCCTTAGTTCCAATCTAGTGTTTTGATCAGCCAAGAAACAAACCATTACTACTCGCGCCAACACTGAAGCCAAATATAGAGCACTTACTTTTGCCATGACTAAGCTGTGTTGGCTTAGAATGCTTTTGTTAAAGCTACACATACACTAGTGCACACCCCCAACATTATGGTGTGACAACATAGGGACAACCTGGTCTTCCATGTTGGATTAAAAAATGATGAAATTGATGTCCACTTTGTTCATGAGAAAGTTGCAAATGGCACACTTATCATTCATTTCATCTCTACTTTCAACCAATTAGCTGACATAATAAGAAAAGGATTGTCTACAACAAGATTCAACCAGCTATGTCCCAAGCTTGCGGTGCTTTCTCTGGCTTCGCTTGAGGGGGTGACAATGGTTTATTTGTATCATTATTTAAAAATATTTTTTGTGTTTATTTGTTGTATCAAGTGTTTGTAGTTTAACGTAGTTAGATCTCTATTTTGTAGCATGTCATTAGAGAGTGTAAATCTATATATGACTGTAGCTTATCATATATGACAGAAAACGTTTGAAAATGAAACGTTTTAAAGGTGTTTCATAAAATTTCAAAAGAGTAGTGTTTTCTTTTTTTCTTTTTTTTAATGAAGAAAGAGTAGTAGTTGTTATCCAATTCTTAGCAAATGAAACGAGAACTCAATGTTGATAAGTAACTCTGCCGACCAATACCAATTAAGATATGTAGGCCCCATCATTTTTTGTGTCTTTTTTTTTTCCTCTCCAGCCGTTGAAAGCAACAATGGTCTCCATCATTTTACAGCTAGTTGGCCCCGCGTAGTGACTTTTGACTAGTAACATTCGTTTGGATTAAATTTTTTTAAAGAAAAAAATAATATATATTTCAAAAAAATATTTTTTTATAATAAATATTTGATTTGATTTCCAAAATATACTAACTTTGACAAAAACTTAAAGCAAACTTTTTCTGAAACCGAAAATTTTAATTTTGAAAAAAACCTATATATATATATATGTATATATTAAAAAGTTGTAGAAAACATTTTTTGAAAGAATAAATTCGACAACGAGCCTTACCACTATGTGGCTGGAGATGAAAATTCCGTGCATTTTCGCGTAAACTTTTGGTTATGGCCTATAAACTAACCACGTTATAGTTGTATTTTCCTTTTTTCCTTTTTTGTTTTTTTAGCAACAATTCGCGTGAGGTGATGACCATGGTCCACTGGTCCTCCTCTTTGTCATTTTTCTTCCTTTGTGTTATTTTGGTCATTGCAGTACTTTGTTGATTGAAAAAGTGAAAGGTTATATTCAGGGCTCATTTAGATTAAATTTTTTAGAAGTGTTTTTCTTTAATTTTTAGAAAAAAAAGTATTCTTTTGATAAAGAATTTTTTTTAATTTTTGAAAAAAAAATAAAATTGAGTTTTTTTAGTGTTTCAATTCTTTTTGAAAATCAAACCAAATACTAATTCAAAAAAAATTACTTTTTAGCCAAAAAGAAACTGATTCAAATGAACTGTTACTTTAACTTAGTAGAACTAAAATTTGTATCTTCTAAAATAAAGGTTACCTGTAAGGCCACATTAGACCGCTAATTTGATCTAACACAATCTTCTGTATGTCCCTTAGTATATGGCAATCCATTTCCCTATTGCCGGACTTTTAACTGCCATGAAAGTGCTATTAGGAATGCTTGTGTGGATAGGAGTTTAATTAATGTCTCATATAAAATGATTGATAATCCAAAAAGTGGTAGGGCTACTATTGACTGCTCTCATAATGGACTCTAGTAGAGTAGTATTAGGCCTCTTTAGATGGGTCTTTTTTTAGAAAAATATATTTTTCTTTTTGAAGAAAGTATATTATTTTTGTAATAATGTAACTATTTGGCTTGGTTTGCAAAAAAATCGAATAAGCCAAAACTTTCAACTTTTGAAAAAAAATTCTTTTTTCAAAAATTATAAAAAGATACTTTTTAAAAAATTAATCTAAACAAGCCCTTTATCCCTACTGAAAATTCCGAAACACTAAACCATACTTGGTTGGGTAACGGGTGCGTATCTAGAACCATACCCAAGTATTCGATGCCTTCCTAATTTTGGCAGCATAAGGCAGCCACTAGGCAGATGAACTCTGGCTTTTAATAGTCTTTGAATAAGATTGCCACCTTCGAAATTTTATGCATGATATCCAAGACATGATTTATATATTAGAGGGTCTTTTCATATTAAGGGTTTTTTATATTAGTATAAAAGAATTATTTTAACCATTTAATTCAGTAGGTGACAATATAATCTTACTATTTGGAAGTGACTAAGAATTTCATCTGAATCTCCATTAAGTAGGATAGGAGATTACCTTGTGATCGTTGCAAAAGATCTTATTTGCCATAGTAAAGATGTGCAAATAAGCTATCCCATCGATTATCACAGAGTCCCTAATCTTTACCGCTTTTGACAACTTTATCCTCTATCTTCTCAAGTGACTGTCAAAATAATTTTACAAACTACAAGTATAGATACATCATAAGTTATTTTATGGAATCAGTGCGAATAACACAAAAAAATAGTATTTGCTCCTGAATATGCGTTGCACCAAAGAGTAAATTCGCTCAAAAAGTAATTCGAACTCTAAAAATTTGCAAAGTTGTGTACTTCTTAACATCATCAATGCAGCTTCAAAGAATCTTCAAGATTTATAGTTAGCATCGTCCACCATTTAATTAAGTCGTGCCAGTATGTTTCAACTTGCAAGAGATGATCTTATAGAGTTGATGTTGACATACATAGAGGTCAAATGGATGATGATGATGATGATGATGATGATTATTATTATTATTATTATTATTATTATTATTTCTTTTTTTTTTTGGAAAATCGTGTTGGACTTTTTGCCTTTTATCATTTTTTTTTCATTTGTATATTCGGGATGGGGGTTAGAGACGGCGGGAGCGATAACGTCATTTTTATAGTCGCTGGATTGGTCGGCGATGACTTGAACTGGTCCTCTTAATGTTGAAGGAAAAAAAAAAAGAAACATTGTGAAAAAACACAAAATGGTACACAGCATAGGTTCAGTTATGATCTCACTCATTAACAATTTCTTTTACTTTTCGTCAAGTGGGAATGTGGGATGGTTACCGTTAATTTAAAACAACAATGGTAATAAAATAAATAAATAAATAATTTGAAATATTACAACCGAAACTAATTGTTGTAACACTTATACGGCTTTTTCTTTTTATATCAAATATGTATGTAGTTGTTTTTTCATTTTTTTTCATGTTGGATTAATCTATTGTATGATAGAAATTTTAGTAATAATGCAATGTTTCATCTCTGTTCACGTTTGCATTTAGGTCTACTGTTACAATTACACTCTTACGACTAAAATCAAGGACGAAAGGTTCTAAGTATACTTAATTTCTCATAAGAAGTCAAAGTCCTTGTAACGCCCACCATCAACGATTTGAGGATTTTCACTGATAAGGTTTGAGCCCAAAGTAAGAGCATAGTTAAGACAATCTCACAAAAATTGGCCGATACAAGCCCATATTTTTATTAAATTTGTTTCTAATTGTCAATAACAGTATTACCTACCCTATAACGGGAAAAACCAAAAGTAAAAAGATACTGTAGTTAGCTTGTACATTAGCCAGTTTTCCTTTATTCTTTTTTGGATCAAATACATTATCCAGTTTGGAGGGGGACTATTCCTCAAAATTGGTTGGATAGCCCGTCAGCCGCCTTGTGGCAAGACTTCTCAGTCTTTTTGTTTTTTGGGAATTTTGTTAAAATAAGAAATACAGTTCATCTAATTTCTCCAAGGGGAGTGTGAGAATTTAAAATTTCTTGCTAAGAGTAATCGCGTGACATGGTGGTTCTCTAGTTAGGTGCCTTACCTGTCGGGTGGCACACTTCAACGAACGGGAATGAGTCCATTTATAATATTATAATTTTACAATAAATATTTAATATTTACAAATTATTAGGATTATCAAAATAAAATATTATACACAATTACAATCTCTAAATTTTATTTAGCAGTGAATATAAAATCAAATAATCTGAAAAAATTATTTAGGCTGAATTGAATCGGTCTTAAATCAATAGTTTTTAAAGTAGTTCATTCGGTCATACTTTCAGCTTTTAAAAACTGAAACGAACAGGGCGGTTTTTTATTTTAGGTGTAAAAAACCGTGGCCAAACCAAACACCCGTCAAATATATATGTATACATGTATGTATATATATACATCACACTGTTTTAATTTTTAATAATTCAAATATATATTATCAACAATATTAGATGATTGAATTATTGGGTTTGTAATTGTTGTTGTGGTTTAAGAAATCATCATTAGAATATGATTATACTACATAATTAAGTATACGATAACCAAATTTTAAAACCATTCAAACTATTCAAAAACTTCTTTAACCGGAACCGTTGACTTTTTTATTATCCTAAACAGTTTCAATTTTATAGGACTACAAACCATCAAAATTGGTTCAATTGAAAAATTAGTAGCAAAACTATCCAACCTATCTATGTACACTTCTAATCTTATTCACAATGAAATGATACCAAGACTCCTTAACCACTACTTTAACATCATTCCCAGCAAATCTTTCCAAGGGTGAAATATAATGGGCCAGACTGAAAGATAAGGGTGCGAAGTAGCCGAATACCTCCCACTTGATATCCCGACATATCTTGTCGACAGAAGTTTGAACTCTTTAGCCAAATGAGTTTCACACAAAATAAATTCAATAGAGTAGTAGTAGTTGTTGTTATCCTCTTCCTAGCAAATGAAATGAAAAACTCAAGTCTGATAAGCAACTCTCCGTACCAATACCGATAAATAGAAGTAGGCTCCATCGTGTGTCTTTTTTCTCCTCTCCAGCCGTTGAAAGCAACTATTCTATGCAACGTACATCACTTTACAGCTATTTTACCGAGTTGGCCCCGCGTAGTCGCGCATTGACGTTTTGACTAGGGCATAAGCACTTTTGGATTAACTTTTCTCACAAAAAATTAAAAAAATATTCTTTTACAACAAGCGTTTGATTTTATTTTCAAAAGAATATTGATTTTGAGAAAAATTTAAATTTAATTTTTTTTGAAAATCAGAAATTTTAAATTTTTAAAAATGTTTTTTTTAAGCACTTATAAAGAAAAATCTTTTTAAAAAATTATGAAAAAGTCATTCTTTTAAAAGAATCAATCCCTGACGAGCAGCCTTACATTGGCTTCCTGGTGGCTACTACGAGATGAAAATTCGGTGCATTTCCGGGTGAAACTTTTGGCCGTAAACTAACTACGTGATACTTTTTTTTCTTTTTCCCATTTTTTCTGTTTCTTAGCAACAATTCGCGTGACATGATGACTCGTGGTCCTACTCTTTTTTTTTTTTTTTGGGGTAGTTGAAGTACTTCGTCGATTGAAAGAGTGAAAAGTTGGAATATGTTTAAATTGATTTTTTCATCTTTTATAAAAAAATTTAAATATATATATTTTTATAATGAGTACTTATGTTTGACATTAAAGAAATTAAAAATTATGAAAATGGTTTAAATTTAATTTTTTAAAAGTAAAAAATTTTAACTTCTCAAACAAATATTTTTTTTTCAAAAATTGTAAAAACATTTAAGAAAACCAATTCCAACATAGTTTTAATCCAATTTAGTTGAACTAAAATTGACGTCTAAAATATAATAATTGATAATTGAAAAAGTAACATTGCTGTTATTGACGGCCTCCACAATGGACTATAGTAGTCATACCGAAAATGACTGAAGCATTGGACCATACTATATTGGACAACGGGTGCGAATCTAGAATCATACCAAAGTATCCGATGACTTCTTAATTTTGGCAGCATGAGGCAGCCACTAGGCAGATGAACTCTGTATTAGTATTGTAGCCTCTACATTACCGTATGCTATCATGTTCAGTTGGGTTGAAAAAGATTGCCACCCTCGTCTTCTAAGAAAGTCCTAACAGAAGAAGTTAGAAACGAACGTAATTTATTACTCGAGTTTAAATTTAATTCCATATCTTGGATAAGTATCTTCAACTTAACTGATACTCAGCATACGAGACGTGATATGCACTCGAAGTTTACTAATTGATTGTCGGGCTCTGCTGGGTGTACTTGGATTCTATCACTTTGGTTCCTTATTGTTAAAAAAAAAAGAAAAAAGATTGCCGCCTTCGAAATTTTATGCATGACATCCAAATAATAATTTGTACATTAGAGGGTCTTTTCATATCAAGAGTTTTTTTTATATTAGTTCAAAAGATTATTTCAACCATTTAATTCCAAACGTGACAATACAATCTAGCTGTTTAGACATGATATCCAGGGAATGATTTATATATTACAGGGTCTTTTTATATCAAGGTTTTTTTTTTTTTTAAATTACTTTAAAGACTATTTCAACCATTTATTTCGAAAGGGGACAGTACAACCAAACTGTTTAGAAATATTAAGAGCTTCCAAGTATGGATTTCCATTGAACTAGACTAGAGACTACCTTTTGGCATATGCAAAAGATCTTTTCTATTTTAAGAAAGATATTATTGAACATATATGTAGAATGCAAATAAGATAGCGAATGGTTAGATAATAATATGGGATGCGATAATTTCCTTGATAAATTAGATCATGAGCTATTTATATGGAGCTTTTTAACATTCTACAACTTAATTGATTCTTGTCTTTAAATATGAACACTACAAGAAAATAAGGCTTGAGTGACAGACAAATTAGTCTGACTGATTAATGACTGAATTACTGACGGAAATAATTTCTATCACAAATCAGTCACCAAATTTGTGAGAGAATTTTTTTTAGTCATTGATCCGTCACAAAAATTGAATAGTTAAATTAATTTCGGTCACAAATCTTTCACTAATTTATAACATACAATTCCGTTACTAATCCGTCACTATCAATTACTGCAAGTCGGTCACAAATTTAATTCAGTTACTAATATGTCAGTAATTAGTGAAGCACAAGCCCATCACTAATCAATCACTAATTGTTGTTGATATTTCTATTACAAGTCCGTCACAAGTTGAATTATGTGATTGACCAATCACTAATTAGTGACGGTCACAAATGAAATTCCATCATTAAGCCGTCACTAATTATAAAACACAAGTCTGTCGCTAATTCATCAATGATAGTGATTGATAATTCATTAATTGTGAAACATTAATCCGTCAACAATAAGTCACTAAGTTTGACTAATATTCACAAATTGAATTTTGTCACTAACCCGTCACTACTATTGATTGCCACCAAATTTACACACATGTAATCCATAGCACGATTTTCAAAAATGCAAAAGTAATTTTTAAAAATAAACAAAGGTAGAAAATTATAAAAATAAAATAACAAACACCAAAATAAAATATACTCATAAATAATAAGATATATTACATAAAAGTATATCAAGTCTTAAAATTTATTAATTACAAATATAATAGGTGCAAAAGATAAATGCTTAATAAAAATAAAGTGAATTATTGACTTATTTCTTATTGTTAAACAAACTAATCAATAAGTAATTTTGAATCGGACAACTTTTGAAGAACAAAATCTTATATAGGCATTATGAAGGGAGAAAAAAATAGAATTAATCCAAATGTAGGTTGAAATAGACCTAAGTACATTAACATTTAATAAAATACTAACTACTTTTTACTTTAAAAACAATAGTTAAAAGTGCTATAACTTATATTTTCAATTGTTATTTAACAAATATAAATGCATTTGTACATATATATTCTATGTCTAAAAATAACTTTATTTTTCAACTCTAAATTATATAGACATATATTTATATTTGAAACACAAAATCTATATTTATATTAGAAATGCAAAATATATCACTCTAGTTATTCATGAAAAAAGATTAAAGTCTCAATACCCAATCATAGAGGTGAAATTTTCTCAGTAACAAATACAAATAAAAAATATGTAATAATTGATAAATTATTTGTAATTTAATTATATTTTAAAATATCATATAAAATTTTGAAATCCATACAATATTTATCTTATTGACTAAATAGAAAATAAGATATATAACAAAATGTGTGCTATATTACGCCCATGTAATAGACAGAGGTAACAAGTATTTTTTATGTCTTTATTTGTTATTGATAATTAATTTCAAATGGGATGGTCGTGCCAACTTTTCTTTCAATTCTATCTATTTTCCAGTAAAGAAACAAAAGAATTTAAATATTGCAATAAAATACAATTTTGCAATTGGGCATTTTTCTATTTTTTTTTAACATTTCTTTCAATTCCTTTGATTGAAATATGGTTGATGAAAAAGTATGGTTTTATTGTATTCAGTTAACATAAATTTGGAGGCAATCAATTTTATATTTTTGATGTACCATATATATAGGTTCGTAATAGTCAATTGAATTTAAAAATTGAATTGATATACTCTTATATATAAATAATCACATATATAACTTACTCTAAAGGAGGACTTGAAAACTGGACTATTTAATTTTCATAGAGGTGGCATTTGGCGGGAAAAAAAGTTATGATAGTGCGACACATTGTGTAACTAAATAAGGCAATAATATTACTTTATATATGATATAGATATAGATAAAAATGTAGATATCTTTAATGGAAAAAGCATGATATATAGTATTCAATATACCATAAATTTGGAAGCAATCAATTTTATATTATTTATTTACATCTACTTTGAGCAGTCCAATTCATATGATTAATTTGGACATCTTACATAAAAAGGACAGAGTTCAAATTTCAAATGGGATGACCGGTGCCGACTTTTCTTTCAATTCTTTTTGTTTCTTAGCAAAGAAACAAAAGAATTGGAATATTATGCTGGGTATACAAATTTTCAAAAATGAACGGTTTTCTTTTTTTTTTTTCCCCTACATTTCTCTCAATTATTTTGATTGAAATACCATTAATGAAAATTTTTAATTTTTTTTCCCAACAATAAAACATATGTTCAACTGCAAATTTGAGTTTAGTACTCATTAAGACAAAAACAGCATGTTGGAACAACAATGTCGACAGGTTTTTAAGGGTCGATCAGTTAATGATTAAGGTAAGATTTGTCTTAGAATTTAAAAACATATAATGTTTGACATCTGTCATGATAAATAAATAAAACCATGCAAAATAAGAAATAAGAAAATGCTAAGAGCCTATTTGGAAGTGTTTTTGAAAATAGTTTTTCTGTTTTCAAAGACAAAAAATTTTGTTTGGCTAAGGTATTTTTTTTTTTGTTTTCAAAAACTGTTTCTAAAAAATCTGTTTTTAAGAACCAAAAAACAAAAACATATTTTTGGTGTTTTTAGGTGTTTTTCTTTTGAGAACAATTGAAAACACGGGAAACAAGGTTTAGAAACAAGTTTTCATTAATGGCAAATTTGTAAATATTTTAACTTACTCACAAAACCTTATTTTTATACGTTCTTTTCACTTTTTTGTTACAAATCGCCTCCTCCTCTCTACAATCCCTAATCAGTTCTACTTCTCTCAAGCAGTGAAGGTGAGAAATGTCTACTAGCATATTAGAAGATTTTATTTTGATATTGTGCTTAATCTCTAAACTCTTTCTCAGATGTAGCTTTGTGCATGGGTTATCCTTTTTATTTATTTATTTTATGTGTTTTGATGGAGTATTTTTGGGTTAATTATCTTTTTTTTTTTAATTGTTGTGTTATGATTGCAGCAACCTTTTTGTTGTTGATATTGCTAATATATACTTATGCATGGTCAAATTATCATATGTGTGATCCTAGAGACTGATAGCACAGGTAGTTCCTCTTTAGATTCCACAGATGATGAATTGGGTGAACTATTGATAGTTAACATGATTTATGAATACGAGAACTCATTTTTGGTAAAAAAACCAAATGAGGACTTCTTCTTTAACAGGCCGTGAATTTATTAATGAATTATTGAATGGGTCGTCTAAGGTTTGCTGTGAATTATTCCGTATGAACAAGGCATGTTTTCTCACTTTTTGTGATGATTTAAGAAGACGAAATTGTTTAAGTGATTCAAGAGATGTGTCATTAGAAGAAAAGGTTGCTATAACTTTATATATTATAGGACATAAAACTAGGCACCGAATTGTGGGAGATCGTTTTCAATATTCTACTAAAACAGTCTCTCGACATTGCAAGGAAACTGTAAGAGCAATATGTAGTCTTGGAAAGGAGATCATAAGGCAGGAATCATCCGAGGTACTTGATCATAGTAGAAACAACCCTATTTATTATCCATGGTTCAAGGTAAAAGTCATATTTTGGAAATTAATATAGACTTTTGTATCACTATTTTAAAAATATTTAGTTCATCTTTATTATTTACACAAGTCATAACTATCTTGGGGCTATTGACGGTACACATGTAAGTCCATGGGCTCCAGTAAAGAAACAAACAGTATGTAGAGGGAGAAAGAGTGTTGTCACACAAAATGTTATATGTGCTTGTGATTTCAATATGATATTCACTTTTGTCTACACTGGATGGGAAGGTAGTGCTAGTGATTTAAGAGTTTTTTTGGATGCACTTCAATGGAAAGATGCAAATTTTCCATGGCCTGCTCAAGGTATTTGACATTTACAAGAATTACTTCATGTGATTGAACTATAGGTAAATGACAACTAGTTCATTACTTTAATTATCAATTTTTTCTTTTGTAGGTAAATTTTATCTTATTGATTCTGGATATCCTTGCACAAGAGGATTTCTTCCACGTTTCAAAGGTGAAAGATATCACACCCAAGAATATAATGGTCGTGGTCGACAATCTCAAAATTCTAAAGAGTTATTTAATTATAGGCATTCGTCATTAAGAATGGTGATTGAACGTTGTTTTGGAGTACTAAAGGCATGTTTTCCAATATTTAAACTAATGCCACCTTATAAGGCTACTAGACAACGCCTTATAGTCATGCATGTTGTGCTATTCATAATTATATTCGTAAGTGGGGACGATGTGACACATTATTTAGGGAATGGGAAACCATGAGCCCTTTAGATGTACCGTCTTCAGCAATCCAATCTGATGAAAAAGCCTCCAGCAATAGTAATCATATTAAAGAACTATTCGACCAAGCTGCCATTGCAACGCCAACATATTGTGATCATCTCGCGAATTGGATGTGGTTAGAGCATGGAAGTGGTTTATAGCTAGGATTTATATAACATTTTTATTTGAAGTATTTTGCTTTTATTTCATGGTTAAATTCAACTTTACTTTAATATTTTTTGTTGAAAACTTGGTTATAATACCCAATTATAAATTTCAAGTTCACGTGTGCTTTTATTTCATGGTTAAACTCATTTATACTTGAATATTTTTTGTCGATAACTTAGTTATAAAACCCAATTATAAGTCTCAAGTTCACATGGCAATTAAATTATAGCCAAATGGATTTTTTGTTTTTTGCTTTTTTTTTGTTTCTAAAACTGTTTCTTGGGAACAATTTTGCAAACAAATTTTTTGTTTTTCTATTTTCACAACTTGTTTTGGAAACAGTTGAACTCAAACAAATTTTCTATTCATTTGTTTTCAAAAATTGTTTTCCAAAACTGTTTTTAAAAATTAGTTTTCAAAACACAAAAACAAGAACACTCCCAAACAAACTCTAATTGTCTATCATAATATTATAACATTATAATTATCATTTTATAACCTTGTGATTAATATTTAAGGTCTATGAATTATTAATATAATTATGATAAAATAATGTATACAATTACAATCTCTAAATCGTTTTCATATCGTTATAACATTAAAAGGATAAAGAAACCAAGGACTCGCGGGAAGATAACCATGCGAAGTGGTCGTATATCTGTCTGCCACACTGCCACTTGACATCCCAACATACATTTTGAAAGAAGTATGATTTATGAACACTTTATCCAAATGAGTTTCACACGCAAAATTCGAAAAGGATAGTGGGTAGTTTTTATCCTGAAATGAAAACCTCAAGCTTGATAAGTAATTCTGCCTACCAATACCAATTAAAATATGTAGGCTCCATTTTTTTTTTTTTTGTCTCTTTTCTCCCTCTCTGGCCGTTGAAAGCGACAATGGTGTACATCATTTTACAGCTATTTCGCCGAGCTGGGCCTCCTAGTGACTTTTTGATCAGTACAAATTAATTTGGATAAACTTTTTTTAAAATATATATATATATATATATATTTTAAAATATATGTTTTACTATTGATATTTAACTTGATTTTTAGGAAAAATACTTACTTTCAAGAAAAACCCAAATTCAACTTTTTTCATAATAAAAAAATTAACTTCTAAAAAATATTTTCTTTAAAAAAAATGTAGTAGAAAACGTTTTCTCTAAAAATAAATTCCAAACAAGAGCCTTTACGTGGTTCCTGGTGTCTGGTGACCAATATGCGAGTGTAGATGAAAATTCGATGCATTTTCGGGTAAACTTTTGGCTATAAACTAATCGCGTGATAGTTGCGTTTAGCAACAATTCGCGTGAGATGATGACCGGGTTCCTGCTCTTTTTCCTTTTTCTTTCTTTTCGGTGGTTGAAGTACTATATTGAAAGGTTATACTTAGGGTTCGTTTGGATTGGTTTTTTTTTAAAACGTTTTTTTAACAGTTTTTGAAAAACAGTCTTTTTTGAGAAGTTGAAAATTTGGCTTCTAAAAAAAGAGTTTCAGTATTTTTGGAAGCTAAATCAAATAATTATTGCAAATTTAATGTAAATTTTTTAGGAAAAAAATATTTTTTTTCTGAAAAAAAAGTCAATCCAAATAGGCCCTTAGAGCTCATCTACATTAATATTTTCTGAAAGTGTTCTTTTAAGTAGTAAAAGATATATTTTTTTAAGTTGAAATATTTGACTTTTTAAAAAAGTTAAAAAAAGGTAAAGTTTTAGTTTTTTTTTTTTTTTAATATCAAGTGATTGATACTACTTTCTCCAAGGTGATATTTTAAGTTCGAATCCTATCGAGAGTTAGGGATTAGATTGGGGGTAAGGTTTAGAGAAAAAGTCAAATATTTATTGCAAAAAGAAAATGAGCGTCTTCTGAAATAAGAGTTACTTGTTAGGGCACACTAGGCAGTTAATTTGATCGAACATAGTGTTTTGTATGTGCTTTAGCAAGCCAACCTATTGCACTTTTGGCTGACTTTTAACTGCCATGAAAGTGTAATTAGGAGTGCTTGAAGATATGAGTTTAATTAATGTCTTAATTAAAATGATTGATGCCCTCACTATGGGCCTAGAATCATACCAAAGTATCCGATGCCTTCCTAATTTTAGCAGCATAAGGCAGCCACTAGGCAGATGAACTCTGGCTTTAGTAGTATTGTACACTCTACATTACTTGCCTTGTCGTGTTCAGTTGGCTTGAAAAGGATTGCCACCTTCCGAATTTGATACATGATGGCCAAGGCATGATTTTGTATATTAGAGAATATTCTCATATGTTAAGTGCTCTTTTTATGCTAGTATAAGAGAATTATTTCCATGATTCAATTCACAAGGTGATAATATAATCTAACTCATTAAAGGTGGTTATAAGTTTCATTAATGAATGAATCTCCATTAAGTTGGACGGAGGACTATCTTGTGAATAATGCAAGCATTCAATCTTATCTGTTATACGAAAGATGTTTCTATTGAACATGTCTCTAAAGAGGTAAATGAAATAACCAATTAGTTAGAAAAGAATGTGAGATGTGATTCGAGAAATAGAGCTAATAAGCCACCCATAGGGCTTTTTAACATTCTGCACCTTGTTTTGAGTTAATAAATGTGGGTTAGATGTAATGACTCTCGTCTTTAGGAATGAATATTACTTATTTCATTCTCTCTCTATATATAATGCAACTTGTGAGCATTAGGTGTCGTACGTGCACTTAGTTGCACATATGTATCTGCAAATTCGAAAATTTCAGCCCATTAGTTTGATTGTCCAAGTCTTTAGAATTTTTCTTTTTTTTTTTTCCGATTAATGGGAGGTTCGACGCCATGTTATACATTTTCGAGTTAATTTACTTCACCTATCATTTTGAATTAGCAGCCGCGATGGTCCAGGGGATTGATGCAAATTATAATTGCCTCAATGAGCAATTAAGACTATCAATAACAATTTAATCTGAATAAACATACATGAATATTTATTGGGATTGGATACCATACATCCTAAACATTATGCATCCATGTAACATTATGCACCACATAGTAATACGTTCACAACTTTACTATTATCAGTTCTCAATTTTTGTATTTTACCTTCCCAACTTTTAATTATTTGTCAACACTTTATGTTTAAAACTTTTAATTGTTAACAATTTACTTATCCATCACTTCTTATATTATATGTTCAAAAGTTTTATATCATATGTTCACAATAATAAATTACGTGTTTACGATTCTTTAAGATATGTTCACAATTTGTATACGATATGTTTATAATTTGTGAACGATTTCAGAACTTGCAATTAGAGGTATTACTGGTGTCCAATCAACGATTGGATTGTTGTTTTGTATTCATCGGCGTGAGAGGAGTAAACTCATTAAATTTTATGTTGATCCGACGAATGGATCCTGAGTTCTATTGGACGGTGCACCGTGCACCTTTTAGTGTATTATAATGTGAGTATACAGTATAATTTGCGATATTTATTTTTCTATAAATATGATTCAATTTGTATTTCATATGTTTATTCAGCATCTGCTTGTATTTTTTCACCAATCTAACTTTCCAACTCTTTAGAATTTGTTTGGCATTTCCTTATATTGATTTTTGTTATTAAGCTGTTAATAGAAACTAATTGAATTTGTCTTCAATCTGAAGACTTTAATAGTGGCAATGATCAAAAAATCAAGGAAGGTATCTTTTCTTCTCTAGAGATGGCAATCGTAGCTTGCTCCACCCGTCCTGGAGGAGAACTGTAGGGTTTGGGGCGAGATTTTTATAAAAAAATCTGGGGCAAGGTGGGACTGGATTTTTCCCTCGAACCTCGATACCGGGACTGAATTGGGTTGGGGTTTATTGACCCCACCCCCATCCCCTTTTGGCATGTATATGTATGTGTATGTGTATGTGTGCGTATTTGTTTTACTTTTATTATTGTACCTATATAATTTGTAGTATTTTATAAGTATTGCATCAATAAAGTTGTTAGTTTTGGTAAAGGTTTTTTAATACCACCTTAAAGACCAAGGTGTTGGATTTATGTCTTATTATTGTAAAGTTAAATTCGGAGTATGGAGTTTAAATTTGAAGATTTAGAATATGAAGTTTGGATTTAATTTGTTATTATTGTAAGTTCATGTTGAGTTCTGTGGTTGGAGTTTGGATTTAATGTGCTAGACTTCGTTGTTAAAATTTTAATATGATCTATTTGTACATAATTTATTTTTAGTAATAAATAGGTGTTTTATCTAATACAAAGAGGGTACCGACATGTGCAAAAATGATACTTTATCCCAATACCAGGTGTGTGAGCGAAGTAAGAGTAGGTAAATTTTTGCAGATGTAAAGTAAAGATATGAGAATCTGTCCCTACTGTTCTCCATTGCCTTCCCTCATGTTCTCAAAAGTGGATAACCAAATTAAAATATAGCTACTTTTGTTGAAAGTGGTTATCCTTGGCCTCAAGGTGTACTACTTTTGCATTTAGTTGCTTGTGACAAATAACTATTAGTTTCCTGTTAATTATAACTTAGAGCACTAAGCAACTCGAGTATGCATAAAAACACATCGCTACAATAATCTCTTTATCTTTTATTTTTGTGGTTTCACTAGTCCTCAAATTTAATTTGCTCATAGATAGACAATTAGTGCGTGACATGTACATGACTCTTCTCCTTTACATCTGTCTGCTTTTGTTTAATTTAATTTCAAAATACACAAAGACAAGGGATTATATATGTCATTTACCCTTTTTAAAAAAATAACTTATTTGAAAAAAAAATATTTTATAAAATATATGTTTGGCAAATAATATATATTTTTGGTTATCACACAAAAAAATATTTTTTGTGCATTTAATTGTCACAAGGAACATTTTCAGTAGGAGGTTTCACAAAAATATATATATTTTATTATTATGAAACATACTATTTAAATAAAAATTATATTTTTTTCATATGTAATATTTCTTTCTGTATTCCTTTTCTATTCTTCTTCGTCGTGTAAATAGAGCACACATGCACTCACAACAAAGAGAGTGTGCAGTAGCGCCCTGACTGGGGGCGGGGTTAATGGATGGCATAAGAATTTTTTTTCTTTCTACAAAAAACATTTTAATCTATTTTAACTCAAAATATTTTGTTGATCGAAAATATTTTCTACGTAACTAATTTTTTAAGTATTATTAAAACCAAATAACAAAAGAAAAATGATTGAAAATATTTTTTCAGAGTCGATACAATCTTATTTTAAGATGTTTATTCTATTAAAATGAATGTGCATGTTATAAAATTTAAGGTATCTTATTACATGCATCTTATTAAAACTCAAAATAAACCATACTTTTTATTTTATAAAAAATAAGCAATCCATCTTTTTTTTTGTTTAATTACAACAATGAAATGTATGATGCATATAATGAGATATCTTAAATCTTATAAAATATTCTTAAATTTTAATAAAATAATTATTTTAAAATAAGATTATAACAAACACTATTAGTGTCATGGAATTTCCATATTGTTTGATAGTGATGGAGGACGACTATTTCATTTGAAAACTGAAAAGGAAGCGCATGAAAAATGACGCTCCGGAAGCTTCAGCAACTTTCTCAGCGTTTCTAGCAGCCCTCAGACGTGAAAATTCAGGAATAACATTATCTTTGTTCTACAATCTGCCTTGAAAAGGATACTTCCACTATTGAATGAAGATAAAAAGTAATTTTTTTAAAGGCTTGTTTGAATTACTTTTTTTTTTTAGTAAAAGTATTTTTTTAATTTTTTTACAATAAATACTTGGATTAAATTTTAAAAAATTTGAAATTCAAAAAAAAGAACCCCTTAACTTCAATTTTTTTTATATAACCAAAAAAAAAAACACTCCAACTTTTTTTAGAAGCAAAAAATTTTAGCTTATCAAAAACATACTCTTTTAAAAATTTAAAGAAAAAAGAATTTTTAAAAAAAATCAATTTAAATACGAGCGCTAAATGTGTCTTGCGAATGTAAAACAAATTAAGATGAGTGGAGGCTCAATTATAAATAAGGGATAATTACATAAATGGTCTAGATTAGTGTCATCCCTTTTCAAATTAATCTCCATTATTTTAAATTATTCAAATTAATAATCATTTTATAGAAATAATCAAATTAATCTTTATTGTTTTTAAAAATCCATATGAACCCTGAATATTTTGCAAAACAATAAGAATGATATGCCTCTTGGGTATAGGGCTATTAGAAATAAAATGGTCATCATTGTGATTCACTTTCACATTCGGACATCAGGCCTATAGGGTGTTTGGCTTTGCCTTTTTAAGCAAGCTGCTTATAAGCAATTGATACTTATAAGTTATTTTTTATATTTATAAACAAATAACAAATAAATAAAAAAGTATTTGAATAAAATATGCTTATAAGTTGTTGACATATTTGAAAATATATGCTTATAAGCACTAGAAATGACTAGAAAAGACCTTTTATTAATTAAAGGGTATTTTTTCTGTGTGTGTTTTAAGGGATATAAATGTAATTTTATTTAGTCAACTCTTATTGCCTATAAGCACCTAAAAAAGGTTGGAGGAGTGGTGCTTTTTTCTTTTTTTATTGCTTATAAGCTAATTTTATCAGCTTATAAGCACAATTTGCCAAATAAATAGATGTTTCTTTTTTCGTATTTATAAGCAACTTTGACCAATTTATAAGTATTTCCAAACACCCTTTTAAACTTCTTTTTGAACTGTAAGATAAATTCGTCCCAAAAAAAAAAAAAAAAACTCTAAGGGGGCAATATCTACCGATACAAATGGGCTTCAAGTGAACATATAGAGTCCAAAATTGAGGGCCTTCTTTCCTGCGTAGTTTTGATGATTGTTGTTAGTAGTTCCAGGTTGCCGTCTAGTCCTTTTTTAATGCATTAGGAGAACTGTTAATTAACTCTGTGTTTGAGTAGTTAAGTCTAAGACTTAAAATTTTATTACGTGTGCAATGGGTCTTCTCATTCTATGATAAAACAGTAGTGAGAATTAAAATTGTGAATTCTGAAGAATTCAGTGATTGAATAGTTAAGTCTAAACTTAAGGATTTATTATATGCATAATGGGTCTTCTCATATTAGGATAACAATTGAGTGAGGGTTAAAATTGTGAATTGTTCGTCTTCTCATATTAGGATAACTCATCAATTGAGTGAGACTTAAAATTGTGAATTGTTCTTCTTCTCATATTAGGATAACAATTGAGTGAGAGTTAAAATTGTGAATTGTTCCTTCCATTTAATTGTTTATAGTACTTTCAGAATAGTTCATAATCTTTGGTAATCTTTGAATGATGCCCTGAGTACCAAAAACTTAAAAATATATCTCTTACCAAAACTAATAAATAAAATAGAATAAGCAACGCGCCAGGTAGGGGTCGAACCTACGACTTTCTGCTTAGGAAACAGACGCTCTATCCACTGAGCTACAGGCGCCTTTGTTTTTTTATTTGGTACATGAATAAATATTTTTCTTATGACGAGGTCTTTTTTTTTTTTTTTTGGGGCCCCAAGGGCAGCAAAAATATTTGTTAAAGGCATGCAACTTAAGAAGAACTATTTGTTCTAAACAAATGTCCTAACAGTAAGAGTTGAGGCCAAAAGTGACTCATGATTCGAGTTTAATCTCACTCATTTGACTTGGCTGAATACTCTCAACTTATCTGGTACTTGTACAAGGGATGTGCAATATATGCAAAGTTTGTCAATGGATGGTCGAGTTCCATCAACTCAATTGCTTACTCACTAGAAAAAAAGGAGCAACTACTTGTTTGTCGATGTCATCTTTGAAGCTAAGTGTATTATTAAGAAGAAAAGTATTAAGCAATCAATAATAAGTTGGTTGTCAATGATTATGCCAATTACCATCTAAGAGCGCAAACTTGTATGGACCATATTAATATATTTATTTATTGTATTAATACGTTTTCTCACATCTAACATGATTTGCTTTAAATCTTGTACCTACCAGTTTTAATGTTTTTAAATTTATTTTGAACTTTGTACATACACAATTTTCATATTTTTAAATGGGTGATGCTGAGTTTTGAATAGAAGACCTTTACGTTTGAGGTTTTTGTAGAGAGTTTAAGTCTACAATTAAAATTCAAACCTTGTTATAAAATAATTATGAAAGAAAGAAATATATGGGGAGAAAATATAAAGAGAACTAAACTTTATTTCAATCTCTCAAATATACTTTCTACTTCTCTCAGAGAATTTTACTACTCAACCTAAACCTTTCTCTTCTGAAATCTTTTTCTACTTCTTCTTCTCATCATTTGGCTTCTTTCAATCCCGACTATTTATAAGTAAAATGGGAGACAAAGGATCTGGTTCATTTAATGTTGGGTGATTGCACATGCACAATATTGCTCAATTTTCTTCGATAGCCTGCAATTAGCTATCTTTCCCCATGCACCGATTTCTTGTTCTTGCTTCAAACTTTATTGCCAAAGCCACAATTTTTGACTTTGTGATGTGAATGTCCATTTAGGCATTTGCTTCTTTTCACAACACTCCCCCTTGGACATTCATCACAAGAATATGTCTCGTTAAAACCTTACTAGGAAAAATCCAGTGGGAAAAAACCTAGTAAAAGAAAAGAGTACAATATTCTCGTCATACGCTTCATGCTACCTCATTAAAAACCTTGCCAGAAAAACCCAGTGGGACAAAACCTAGTCTAAGGGAAAAAGAGTACAGCGCGTATAATTCTCCCCCTCATGAAGGCAATCAAGAGCAATCTTTGAGTCGTCGCATGCCGATGTTGTGTACCAATTTCTCCAATGTTGTTGCAGGTAACGCCTTTGTAAGCAAGTCTGCTAAATTTTCATTTGAGCGAACAAACATCAATCTCTCCTTTCTTTTGTAGTTCATGTATAAAGAAGAACTTTGGTGAAATATGTTTAGTTCTGTCACCCTTGATGTAGCCTCTTTTAACTTGAGTAATACAAGCAGTATTATCTTCATATAATATGGTTGGTCCCCTTTTGCTAGTTGAAATGTTGCATTCTTTTTCAATATGTTGAGTTAACGATCTCAACCATACACATTCTCGGCTTGCCTCATGTAATGCAAGTATTTCAGCATGATTTAAGGAAGTGGCAGCAATAGTTTGTTTTGTTGAGTGCCAAAAAATATCTGTATCACCATATGTAAAGAGATATCCAGTTTGAGATCGTTCTTTATGCGGGTCAGATAAATATCCAGCATCTGCATACCCTATTAATGCAGGATGTGCATGTTTTGAATACAATAAGCTTATATCAATTATTCCACGAAGATAACGAAATACATATTTAATACCAGCCCAATGTCTTCGTGTTGGTGTAGCACTAAATCTTGCTAATAAATTTACAGAAAATGCAATATCTAGACATGTATTGTTAGCAAGATACATCAATGCACCAATTGCACTAAGATACGGCACTTCAGGGCCAATTACTTCTTCGTTATCTTCTCGAGGACGAAAATGGTCCTTTTTTATATCAAGAGATCGACCAACCATTGGGGTACTCAATGGATGAGATTTGTCCATATTAAATCTCTTCAAGACTTTTTCAGTATAAGTCTTTTGATGGATTAAAGTTCCACTTGGCAAATGCTCAATTTGCAGCCTGAGACAAAATTTAGTTTTGCCCAGATCTTTCATCTCAAATTCTTTACACAAATATGCAACTGCAACTTTAAGCTCTTCAGTAGTCCCTATGATGTTTAAATCATCAACATATACAGCAATAATAACAAACCCATCTTTTGATTTCTTGATAAAAACACATGGGCTTATGGGACTATTAACATATCCTTCTTTTAGAAGGTATGTACTCAGACGATTGTAACACATTCGTCTAGATTGTTTTAATCCATACAAGGATCTTTGCATTTTAATAGAATACATTTCCCGAGAATTTGACTTATATGCTTCAGGTATATTCAATCCTTCAGAGACTTTCATATAAATGTCACTATCAAGTGACCCATATAAATATGTTGTCACTACATCCATAAGATGCATATGAAGTCCTTCAGAAATTGCTAGGTTGATTAAATATCTCAATGTAATTGCGTCCACCACAGAAGAGTATGTCTCCTTATAATCAATTCCAGGCCTTTGTGAAAAACCTTGTGCTACAAGTCGTGCTTTATATCTTACAATTTCATTGTTTTCATTTCATTTTCGCACAAATACCCACTTGCAACCTAGAGGCCTTACATTTTGAGGCTTTTGGACGATAGGTCCACAAACTTTACGCTTTGCAAGAGAATTTAATTCAACCTCCATTGCATCTTTCTATTTAGGCCAATCATTTCTATGTCAACATTCTTGAACAGACTTTGGTTCATAATCCTCGCTTTCTATCATCAATTCAGCAGCTACTGCATATGAAAATTTTTCATCAATAACAATTTCATTTCGGTTCCATCTTTTTCCTGTAGAGATATAATTAATTGAGATCTCTTCATTTTCAATATTGTCGCTATTTTTCTCACACTCAGGTACCTGATTCTCTACTGGTGTTGCCTTTTCAGCAATTTTTGCGACATCTACAGGATCATTAAGAACCTCGAAAATGCCAACTTGCTTATTCGGCTCCCTCATTTTTCGAGGATTTTTATCTTTGGAACCAATTGGTCTACCACATTTTTGACGTGCCATAGACTCATTTGCTAGAGTATTAGATTGCTCTTCTGAAATATTAATTCTAACGGGAGCATTTCGAGCTGGAACGTGTGACTTAGTCACTCTCTTTGTATCAGTGAATGCATCTGGCAATTGATGAGCAATCCTTTGTTGATGAATAAATTTCTGAACTTCTTGTTCAGATAGATTTGTGCGAGGATCAAAATGAGCCATGGATAATGTATTTCATGTAATTTCTTGCTTTTCCAGCTTTTGTTTTTCTCCCCCTAATGCTGGGAATACTGTTTCGTCAAACTGGTAATCAGCAAAACGTGCTGTGAAAAGATCTCCAATTAAGAGTTCAAGATATTTAATGATTGATGGAGATTCAAAACCAACTTATATTCCCAGTCTTCTTTGTGGTCCCATTTTTGTGCGCTGTGGTGGAGCAATTGGAACATATACTGCACAACCAAATATTTTTAAATAGGATATTTTTGGTTCTTGACCAGAAATCAATTGTAAAGGGGAATATTTATAATAAGCAGTTGGTCTTATTTGAACCAGTGCTGCAGCATGCAATATGGCATGTCCCCAAGCAGAACTAGACAACTTAGTTCTCATGAGTAGTGGTCTAGCGATTAGCTGTAGACGTTTAATAAAAGATTCTGATAAACCATTTTGAGTATATGTATGAGCTACAGGATGCTCAACTATAATCCCAATTGATGTACAATAATCATCAAAAGATTGGGATGTAAATTCTCCTGCATTATCAAGACGAATTTTCTTAATTGTATAATCCAGAAATTGTGCATGTAGGCGGATTATTTGTGCAAGGAGTCTTGCGAATGCTTTATTTCGAGTGGATAATAAGGAGACATGTGACCAACGTGTGGAGGCATCTATTAATACCATAAAATATCGAAATGGTCCACATGTTGGAAAAATAGGCCCACATATGTCCCCTTGAATTCGTTCTAAAAATGCAGGATTTTCAGCATCAATTTTAGTTGGGGATGGCCTTATAATCAATTTCCCTTGGGCACAAGCAGCACATGAAAATTCATTTGATGAGAGTACTTTTGACTCTTTAATGAGTACCCTTGTGAATTTTTAATAATTCGTCTCATCATTATTGCGCCTGGATGTCCAAGGCGATCATGCCAAAGAGTAAAACTCTTTGGATCAATTATCTTCTGGTTTATCGCAGCATGTAATTCCACAGGATTTTTATAAGTACAATATAGTCCAGAAGATAATGCTGGCAATTTTTCTAATATACGCTTTTGGCTAGATCTAAGCGATGTGATATAGAGATATTCTTTATTGTCTTCCTTTATGGTTTCAATATGATAACCATTTTCTCTTATATCTTTAAAACTGAGTAGATTCCTTTGTGATCTACTTGAGTATAAAGCATCGCTTATTATCATCTTTGTCCCTTCAGGAGACAAAACACAAGCTCTACCAAAGCCTTCAATTAATTTTGTAGAACCAGCTATTGTATTGACATTTGCATTAGCTAATTTCAGCAGAGAGATATACTTCTTATTCTTGAGAATAGTATGTGTTGTAGCATTATCAGCCAAACATATTTCTCTATCATTGATATGATGCAAATTCATATTTCTTCACAATATTAATAAAGGAAATAGAAAAATATTAGCAAAAATATGACATTCATTTTATAAAATATAGATATTACATTCAAGCTAAAATTAAACATTGAAATGACAGACAATCTGACATAATAGAAATATTCTACATAAAGATTAATTTAGATGGATATTTCCATCGCCAATCAATTGCTCAATATTTTCAGTGGCATCTTCAAAGAACTCAGAGCAGTCAAGGTGTGTGTAGTTCATTTGAGTATTCTGTTCAACAAGATTTGTCTATACACCTTTTCCTTTTTCTTTCGATGAAACTAGATCAACGAGATGTTTAGCAGTACGACATGTTTGATGCCAATGCCCTTTCATGCCACATCTATAACAAGTACTTCCAGTACGTTGGAAAGATTTATTTCCTGGATAATTTCCTTTGTCATGGTTTTCTTGTCTTTTGAAATTTGGTCTATTTGGCTTGTGAAAATTATAATCATTACCATGTCTATAACCACGGCCACGTCCACGACCACGACCACAACCACGATGATATCCATGACCATAATTATTTGATGATGTAGCATTCACCTCAGGAGATGCAATTTTACTCATTTTAGGAAATGGTTTTGAACCAGTTAGTCGTATTTGATGGTTTTTCATCAAGAGCTCATTATTTTGCTCAGCAACAAGAAGACATGAGATTAGCTCAGAATATTTTTTGAAACCACGCTCTCTATATTGTTGTTGTAAGAGCATATTAGATGCGTGGAAAGTAGAAAATGTTTTCTCTAACATGTCTTCATCAGTGATCTTTTCTCCGCATAATTTCAATTGTGAAGTAATTCTAAATACAGCGGAGTTATATTCGCTTATAATTTTAAAATCCTGCAATCGCAGGTGAATCCACTCGTAGTGAGCTTTAGGAAGGATCACTGTTTTATGATGATCAAATCTTTCTTTCAAATTTTGCCAAAGGATTTGTGGATCCTTTACTGTAAGATATTCAGCTTTAAGCCCTTCATGGAGATGATGACGAAGGAATATTAATGCTTTAGCACGATCTTGTAAAGATACGCTATTTCCTTCTTTAATTGTTTCTCCAAGGTCCTTGGTATTGAGATGTATTTCTGCATCTAGGATCCATGATAAATAATTGTTTCCAGAAATATCAAGGGCCACAAATTCAAGCTTCATGAGATTTGACATTATAAATCTAGCATATTTCAAAAATAAATTAATAAGTGAAATAATACTATATTTAACTGACATAACTTGTAAATCAATAAATATAAGTATGTAGGAATAAATTACAAATATGACATATAAAACTTATAAGCATGACATAATATAATATAAGATGTCAGTTTTAAATAACATGTTGTATAATTATTATAGTTAATCATTATATAACTATATTAGGTTTATGTCCTTAGAAGTCATCATTATTTTTAATTAAGTCATCATAATCACATATCCAAAAGTTAAGGTGATCACATCCTTAAAGTCACGGTAATTAGGTCTTCCGAAAAATTACAGTATTTGTTATTATTTTATTTTATCATTATTATTTTATTAAAGATGAAGTATTGCAATAATTTATTCTAGAAGAAATAATATAACAGAATTCTATTTCTAGAATAAATGTAATGTAAAATAAATAGGATAGTAAAAATTTTATGCGATAGATATGATGTAATGCCAAAAATAAAATATGAATCGTTACCGAAATTGTTGCAGGATTGTGCTTCTTTTAATAATTTGCAGAACTTCTCGTCGGTAGAGACTCGTGCTAATAATGTGTTATAAAATAATTATGAAAGAGAGAAATATATAGAGAGAAAATATAAAGAGAACTAAACTTTATTTCAATCTCTCAAATATACTTTCTACTTCTCTCAGAGAATTTTACTACTCAACTTAAACCTTTCTCTTCTGAAATCTTTTTCTACTTCTTCTTCTGATCATTTGACTTTTTTCAATCCCGGTTATTTATAAGTAAAATGGGAGACAAAGGATCTGCTTCATTTAATGTTAGGTGATTGCACATGCACAATATTGCTCAATTTTCTTCCATAGCCTGCAATTAGCTATCTTTTTTCATGCACCGATTTCTTGTTCTTGTTTCAAACTTTATTGGCAAAGCTATAATTTTTGACTTTGTGATGTAAATGTCCATTTATGTGTTTACTTCTTTTCGCAACAAACATAACCTTTAACACATATCACGAATCCCATAGATGAGAATGGGGCTGTCAGCATCTTACCGTAAGAGAGTTTGTTTAGGTTTTAGGATTGGTATTTTGACTTAGCAGAGAGTGTGTCAGGGTTGTCCCCTCCTCAGCTTATATAGAGTATAGACATCCATATCCTAAATGTAGGCTAATTACCTCATCCACACATGGGATTGCATCATTCTCTCAATTTCCCACGCGTCTCCAAATTATTGCTCCTGCTTGATTTGTTTTCATCCCTTGACTGGGTTGACTTTCCATGTATGGGTTAGGCAACTTACCTGAGTCCGACCTAGGTGGTCCATGCTATGGGCCATATTTATATGAGCCCGAACAGTTTTCATATCATTTTGGGTTATCACCCAATTCAAATGCTTGTATAAAAAATATTAGTGTACTTGTATATTGTATGTATTAACAAATGTCTATTATTGCAGATCAAATGAGGATTTTTTTATAGTTGATAATATTATGAGTAAGATTCAATGATTATAAACTCTTCATATAATTTCATCAAATCTTATTAATAATTCACAACTAGTGAATCTCACTTACAATATCATAGTATTTCAAACAATCCCTCTCCATCGAGTTAGTAAAGCCACTTGATCGGAATAATTACTACCTTAGTCATCATCAATATGACTACTCAAGTCCCATAACGACTCTTCACATAATAATAATTACTATATAAATATACATATCACCTTGTCATTTTCAGTAACAGTATTGGTAGCACCAGTTTCTAGCAGAACTAAGGCATGTACAGCCTATCGCGGCATTTGCATCTCCAAACTTCAGGGTAGTACTCAGCATTAACCAGAGACCTTCCGGGCGGCACCGCCACACGAACCGGGTTGCACGGTCTGCAACTGCCGCATTTTCCGGTGCACCGAGGTGGTTGTGATCCAAGTCCAATTAAAAGCCTCCTCGAGTTTGTCTCTTGTTTGTTTCCGTCTGCAATTTTATCTGAACTCTACGCACATCAAATAAAACCTTTAATGCTTAAATCTCATTGAATGCCCAATTGATAAATGAATTAATGAAATGCTTGCATTTTGCTATGAATGCTAGGCATTTGACATGGAAGATAAATCTTACTTCGGTTTAATTAGCTTATCGAGTGTTGAGAGGAGGAGCCGGTGACGTTGAATAAATCTTTTACAAAAATTAAAATACTAGTTATAAAAATATATAATAATTAATATAATAATGATTTTTTAATATAAAAAAATAGAATAGTAAATAGTTGCAATCATTTTAAGTAGAATTAAATTTTACAATGGACTTTTGACGTGACTTCATATTTTGAAATCATTGCACTAATTAGTCAAAAATATCTTTGTTTATATAAGTGTTCCACCACTAACAGGAGTTCAAATGACGAGCAAATCTAGTACAAGCAATGCGAAGAAACACACTAGTACGAGGGTACAAGGACATCCAAAATGGGTTCATTATCCTATTCATCTCATACTCTTATCACTTTTGTTAAGTCAGTCCCTTATTTTCATAAAATTCTCTCGTTGTTAGATCTTTGAAAAAACAGAAGGAAAAGCCAATTTAAGCTGGTTATTTTGCAGCCAATTTAACAACTCCTTGTTGATCCACAACTATTACGTGACAATCGCACGACTTTTCTGTTTGTTTTCTAACAGAAACTCGCATAAGAACTAAAGGTGACATAGTTTTAAAAGATAAAGAGCCAAAGATATCACACGTAGAGGTAAAAGAATATAAGTTGACGAAAGTGGCAATATATGTGATAATAAACCGTATCCAAAAAACTAACAACTTTGATCTTGTTGGCTTTAGTTGTTGCTATTATTGCATATCATAAGATTTTTCTCTAAGCCATTTAGGGTTTGTTTGAATTGACTTTTTTTAAAAATATATTTTTTTAATAACTTTTGATAAAAGTACTTTTTTTGAGAAGCTAATAATTCCAACTTCTAAAAAAAATTGTATTTGAACTTTTTTTTTTAGAGTTTTAACTTTTTTATAAGCCAAACCAAATAATATTATTATTAAAAAATAATATATATATATATATATATTTAAAAAAGTGCTTTTACCTAAAAAAAAAGTCCAAACTAAATAGACCCTTAATTATAAAGATATTATTTCTGTATTGATATTATATATTTTTATGATTAATTTTTTTATTTATATTAAAAAATTTGTTATTGACAACTTAAAAGTCAGTCAACTAAGAGGCTACGTATGCCATTTGGACCATGCATCGCATGGATGAAGTAAAGGCTATAGGTCCATTTACCACGCTTTTAGGCATGTTATCTTCAACAGTCTTTTCAAATTGGCTCCTTAGCTATTTTAGGGAGACAAATATTAAAAATATTTTCTAACAAATTCTTTTTAAGATTCCCTAACACTGGGAGTCGCATTTTTCATATTGAAGTCAAGTGGCATAATAACGACTGGAGTAATTCAAAAAAATTTTTTTTAATTTCTGCTTAGTATTAATTAGAGAATCCTCTTTTGCTAGTTTTATTTTCCCCGCAGCCTTTCCACCAAAACTCTTATGGACCAGCACCTTAACAGCTTAGGGCCTGTTTGGATAGTTTTTTTCCCCCTTTAGGAAAAAACACTTGTTTTTAAAAAAAAAAGTTACATTATTTTTACAATAACTATTAAATTTGGCATCCAAAAAAGTTAAAAATCTGGAAAAAAAATCCAAATACAGTTTGTTTTTTTAAAAGCCAAAAATTTTAACTCCTAAAAAACTATTTTTTAAAGTATGCTTTTAAAAAAATCAATCCAAACAGGCCCTTATTCTACCAGGTTTAAGCATATGTATAAACAAAATAGGAACTTCTGAGGAAAAAGGGAAGCAAAATAAGAAAGAGGGAGTAATTAAGTGGGGAATCACTACTTGTCCTCTTTAAAGGGGGGGGGGGGGGGAGATAAGAAAGAGTCTTACTATTTTCTACCCAATTTCATATGAGATTTACGAGAGAATTTTAATAATGTTGAATTTTTTGTATTCATTATTGAATATTATTATTTTATCATTCTTGTTTTTTAAAATAATATTGTAATATTGTTATAGAAAATTTGAGTTAATCATGAAGGACCTCAAATTTAGAATCCCTATTATAGAGATCTGTCTAGATTAACTTTTTATTATAGAAAATTACCTTTTTTAAGAAACTAATATTCTTTTGCAATAAATATTTGGATCAAATTTTAAACAGTTAAAACTCTAAAAGAAGATTTAATTTTAGCTTTTTTAGAAAGTAGAACTTTTAACTTTTAAAAAGTATTTTTTAATGTTTAGAAAAAAGTGTTTTGCGAAAAAGAAAAAAACCAATATAAAATAGGCCTACCTGTAAATAAGTTTTTTTTTTCCTTGGTCGAAGTACCAAACTGTTGATGTTCTTGAATAATTGGGGAACTAATTAAGCCCCACGATTGATTAATTATTCAAATAATTTTAGTCAGAAGTACTAGAGGGCCCGGGCGGCCAGACCCTGAAGAAAATGCCATGTCAGCCGTACGTTCCGGTGTGTTGTTTTTTAAACTTTGACCGGCTTGTAGTTGTCTGAAAATGAAAGAAGGCTTTCCATTGGCTTACAAAGAATTATGCACTTCTGTTTTCTGTCTGCTGATCTTTATGTTCATCAGTTGAAACTACGTTTAAGACAAAAAGAGCTAGCGTAATTAAATAGTAGAAACTTTAAAACATTGCTCTTAAGCCTGAGGTAGATTTGGATCCCTCGTAACGTATTAATTATGTCGAATCGATAATTTATTCTCTATGATTAGATATTTCTCATAACGTGGTATGAGACGGAAAAAAGAAGTTACTCCTACAACGTACCTGGAAACGAAAATCAGGAGCAGTGCCAGTCAACGTTTGCCTGATATCTGATAAGTAAAGACAAAATATCTGATTAGATAAGGTTTTCGGTAAACGTAAGATTGGGAGGTGAACGAAGTGTTGCGAGTTCATGACAAGCTACAGTTTTAGAAGGAAACAAAAGGAAAAAAAAAAAGGGAAAATCAAAGAAGGGAAAAAAAATTGCAGACCACAAAACTTAGGAAAAAGTAAAAGAATACTAAGTAATAAATAATCGAATAAGGTTTTATCTCATTAAATAGAGTCGTTCTGGCAATAATACTTGAAAAAAGGGGAAAAAAAATAAATAAAAGGTTCAGCTTACCTAGAGCAGTTTTGGAATGGATGGTGCTTGAGAGTGCAGAAAGGTGAAAGAAGAAGGCTGAGATGAGCAACACAAGAACCTTTCTGCTAATTAACCTCAACTTGGCTGTCCTCCAATTCTCCATGAATAAAAAATTTTAGCTTCTGATGGGTTGAAGAATTTGATCCTCACTGGAAAAGGTAAAAGATGGTTTTTTCAATCAAATCAGATTCTGTTTCCTCTAGCCCCATGCAACAATTCCCATGCACAACCAACAGAAGAACAATCATTCTTCTACAAGTTTTACCCTTCTCTTTTAAGTGTAATTGGTTCGAATGAGGACTATATAAAGTCGAAGGAGGTGGTTGAGATAGTACTGAGAAAAGATGACTAGCAGGTAGGGTTAGTCAGATGTATAGCTTAAACACACACACACACACACACACACAAGTGAAAGTGCAGCGTTTTTGGCGTTTGGGTTGGGCTGGGGGGGGGGGGTGGTAGAGAGTCTAGTGAATCTGAAGAAATCTCTGCGGCTTAATTTCTCTGCCTTGCCATGTTTAGGCCTCAGATTCTGTTGCAGGCTTTCTCCACTGTCTTTGAACAATTTCCCAACCCAGTAAACAACACCCCAACAACTCTCTCACACTTCTGTAAAAAGCCATAGGACTCGTCCCTTTATCGTTGTCAAGCCCCGACAAGATTTAGTAAATATTTGTGATGTACCTGAGACTATTTGGTTCTAGTACTTGAATACGTGTCATGATTTCCCATTTTGGAAATTCTATTTATTTGCGAGCGGTTCTTAAATTCAAAGTGCTTTCTTACCTAGTAGATTAGTCTGTTGGAATGGCTTCTTCTTTTAGGCTTAAATTGTTGCTTTGATACTTTAATTGAGGATGAGCTCTATAAAGGCGAGACTATAGACTGCATTAAGGTGTGACATTTTAAAATGTGGTAAATGGCTCTCTAAATATTGATAGGTAAGTGAGTATAGCCGCTAAAAGGGAAATGATTACTGTCGGGTCAGTGTCAATAGACTATCCTGACGTGGGAGTTTGCTAGCCCGACGTAGACATCGACCCTTTAAGAGGGTTGGAATGTAATAATTTTCTCATATTAAGAATTCCACTTCCTTGTGAGTTGTTAGGGAGGTGGAGTGTAATCCTTGTAAATGACTCTTAAGTTAAAAGAATTCTCCCATTTAACTCGACTTTTGGAACGGACTCTTTAGTTTGGTTTAAGTTTGATATGATCTGATGCGGCCCAACGGGCTTCTTGGTGCCATGGGTCACCACGACCCGTTGGTTGCTTTCTAACCAACCCTTATTAAATATTCGGATAAGATGAAAAGACTCTTGAGGTGATAAGGCTAAGGTTGGCCTCAAGAAGAGTTCTATCCTAATTCTAAGATTGTTGGCTTATTTGATAAGTTTATCAGTCTCATGGATGAGCTCGTCCTGAGTCCTACACTAATCCAAAAACCACTCCATAAGCGACTATACATAGGCCATTACAGTTAGAGTTACAGGTACAACGTCACTAGCTTGCACACTTGCCTACCCATACTTGAGCTCGGATAATCTATTAACTTAACTTCAGCGTCGGAGGGTCTTTGGCCGGTACCACATTGATGTCTCTTAGATCTCATACGTTTTGTCTTCTTTGTTACAGGTCGACCCGAGCTAGTCCGGAGACCCAAATCAGGTTCACCCCAAATCTGATTATCAAGGCATTATCAAAGTTGTTAAAATATGGTACTTAAATTTTTTCATAATATTATAATGCCATTAGAAAATACAATGGTTATAAATTATTTATGCAGTTATGCATGATGAGATGATTTGGGCATTTATCACATTTCCTAATATTTGACCATTTCTATATGATTTCTCTGGCACTATTCCTTTCCTAACATATATTTTTTTTTCTTTCCCTTCCGTAAAGTTATTTATTATTTGAGAACTCACATCCTTGAGTATGGGCTCCATATATACTATATTGAATCCAAATATCTGATAGAACTTGGGTTTGACCAAATGGTCTGCCATTCGGCTTTTGTGGTCATATCATAAACCAAATTCATTTTCTTCGTTGTGGTCAGATGTCATGCACGAGTTCACTATCTTATGTTTGGTTGCAAGTTGCTATCCAAGGTTGGGATGCATACCTTGTCCTACATTATCTTGTGTTGTTTCCTAAAACAATTATCTTGGACCACACGAAGTTATTTTATTTCGTCTTCTTCTCTTTTCTTTTTTTTTTTTTTCCTTTCATTTTCCCTTTCTTGTTGGTTACCTTTTTTCAAGTATTTGCTATGCAAAAAATCCTTAAAACTGGCATTGCCCAATATCACCCCTCATGTGAAATGAAGGACCCCGTTTTTGTTTTTTGACTTTGTGTCTAGGGGGCGGCGAGGGTGATAACAGATTGGAAGACTTATCTTTATCACTCGCTCGCTTGCTTTCTGAGCTTTGGCATGTAACCATTCGACCAGGTCATCAAAAATAGGACTAGTAGGTGTGTTACTCTCTCAAATCACGATCACCGACCAATCATAAAATGGTAATGAGAAAGAATGAAAGATCGCCTTACATTTACCCAAGTTGCTTTATATGGTAAGAAAAACAATGACAAGACTTCGATAATTAACTAGTTTGTGAGTTCATTTCAATCATCTCATAATATTATATTAGTATTATTATAGAGGAAGTTTAATGATAATGAACTATTCAAATCATTATCTTTGTCACAGGTAACTAGGTTCAAAACAGCCGAGATGATTTTTCTTCTTTTTTTAATTCTTTTCTTAGTTTTTTTAAGAGAGCCAGAATCCAAAATCCTTGATTTTAAAATATGTAAATATTTCATTTTTTTTTTCCTTTTTGGCAAAAGAGACCGAAATTTTATTATCACTCAAAAGAAAAAAAAGTACACTAGAAGGGAGGACGAAAACTTGTCCTCCTTACTAATCCTAAAGAAAAAGAAAGTACACTAGAAGGGGGGACGAAACCTTGTTCTCCTTACTAATCCTAAAGGTGAATAGTAGACAGGCTAACTATTATACAAAATTATGATGCAAAATGGATGCAAATGCAAAAGTAAACAAGGTAGTACTACTATCCTTATAATCGAACAACAGAAACAGAAATAAATTAGTATTATTACCCTTAAAAAACCTATTTGCGAATATACAGTAGATCCACCTGATCTCCTCGAAGTAAAACCTTTGAGACGCGATAGATCACCTGGAGAGGAGAAAAGCATTCGCCTTTGAACACTAGCTCCCAAATTTGCCAAGAGATACGCCACTCTGTTTCCTTCACGCAAAATGTGAGAGATAAAACTAACTGTCTCCTTGATGATGAAACGTATAAACTGCAAATTGTAGCAAATATACCAAGGCCCTGGATCCTGCTTCGTAACCAAATGTATAGCGAGCAATGAGTCCATCTCAACCCAAATTTGCGTCCACCCCTTATTCCCTCTACTTAAGGACCATATAAATTAATTATCCCAACTGTACTAGCTAGCAATTCTGATTGATATAGTTATGGGAACATCATTATCTCCTCATGTAATTTCATTAATATAGAAAGACAGATTGTAGATTGATTATAATCATGCATGCTCATTCTGACTGAATTAAATGTATCTGGGACATTGCATGCATGACCATATGCCCTCACTTCGTTCAAATAAAAGTATATTCACACTACAGAAAATGATTGGGGATTCTTTTTTTATTTTTTTTAGCATAGGCGGCGATTTTCTAACTGGCTAATACAATTCCTAGCGGTTCGTAAATTGTTACTTCAAGTAACAACCGCGTTTTTCTTACCGATTAGCATCGGTTCTACAAGTAGTTCATTATCTTTTCTAACTATTTCCATCTTAGAAAAATATAAAACATCTTCCAACACTTCTAGTAAGTAATACATTCATAACGGTTTATGAATTACCACTACAAGTAGCCGACAGCTATTTTCAGATCGGTTCGCATCGGTTCTACAAGTTGTTCATTTTTTTTAATTATTTCTGTCTCAAAAAATGATATATAAAACACCTTCTAACGCTTCTAATGAGTTTCAAACTTACAATCTCTTGCAGCATTGAACTTTATAATTGCACAATTCACCAAATTAATAAACAAATCACTCATTTGCTGTGTATAGCAAATGGAAATATATTTATATACATGTTGACAAAAATATATCAAACAAATAAAAAGAATGTGTATAGGCGATGATTTGGTTAAAACCGCCACCAGTAATATTCTCGAAATAGAAAGAAAAAGACGTGTATAGGCCATGGTTTTCGATGTGTTTTTGAGTAAATGGTTGCCAATAGTGGCGGACCAGGATTTTTGGTGAGGGCTGACAAAAAAGTATTCACCCAAATCACTATACGTATAAGAAACAGCTATGCTTAAAATACGAACTAGCACAAAATAGTTTTATTATGTTCATTAAACCTAATTACCCATTTGTTTTTTTTTTTAAGATAAGATATAAAAAAAAATAATATACACTAGTATATATCAGCGGCAAAAAAACTAACAATTATAATAATAAGAATAAATAAAAACATTATTTTAAAAATTTGACAAGATTTCTCTATGATAATATAGACTTTTATTACGCACTTCAATGTCAAGTCTATTTGTACACCTAATATGCCAAAGTCTAGATAACAAAAAATTAATGATAACTATAATAACAATAATAAAAAATAAGTTTAGAACTTTTTTAAAAAAAATTGAGAAGAATGAAAAAATCAAATTAATTAATGAAATCTCTGTACTAAATAAATCTCAATAACACACATATAAACATGACTAATCCATACAAAACCAGTTAAAAAATAAAATCAAAGCAAAAAATACCAAACTAATTCATGAAGCAAGAAGCTTTGTGATTTTTGTTATACCATCGGTGAGTAAAGTTGTAACTTGTGGAAGTAAATAATTAGAGGAGGAAATTTTTTCTCCAAAGAAATTAACTTTAAAGATGCTGACATAACAAATATTAAAACCTAAAAAACCCCCTTTCGTTTTTGGATTTGCCCCTTCTTTTGTTGGGTGGCATTGGAATTGATACGTTCGATGTGGCTGACTGGCTGCTATTTTTTGGTCCATGGCTGCTTGCAAAATGTTGGAATTGATAAAAGGAAAGAGAGCATTCAAAGGACCAAACCCTTGACCTCCGCTTTTAACAGCAAGTGATTACCCATTGAACCAGTTTGCAATGTGTGCAGCAAGTAAGGATGGCAAAATGTATATATTTGAGTTTTAACTTTAAAAAAATAAAAATAAATAAAAAATTGAAGGGTGGTGGCCACCACCGCACGCTGCCACTGTGGGTCCGCCCCTGGCTGCCTGTGTGAATTTTAAAAAATTTAGAATAATTACAATTTATAAAAATTATGCATATAGACAACGATTTTTTGTACGTTAGATATTATCTGATAATAGCTGAGTGACAATACTGCTCAAAATTGCAAAGTGCAAAAAGCTTAAAAAAATATGAAATCTAAAGATAGAAAGGACTACTACCAAACTAAAATTCCTAGATATACGTGTACATTCCTTCGAAGGCTCTGGGGCAAATATTAATTTTAACTTAAAACAGACGATTTATTATATTTTATCATCATTACTCGCGTTTTGGTAAATGTAACTAAAAAGTTGCTCGCTGTCCATGGCCCTCGTGTTTTGTTTTTCCCCCCGGCGCCCTAGCCGGGGGGGGGGGGGGCTGGTTGGCGCGGAGCTTTCTGTTTTTGGAATTTTTTCACTTAATTCTGTTCGTATATGGGACTAGAAATAGTTTACCCTTTAATTTATATTAATAGTCACTTAACACTATTCATTAACAATCGAACTCATTAAAACTAACTTTCTTATTTATTTTCCAAATTTTCCTTAATATTTATATTGATAAAATAAATATTTATTAGTTGAGAATCACCAAGGTTCTATTATAAAGACTAATTAGTTAATATGAGCAGCGACCCAAGACTTTTATATAATAATTTTGAATCTTCATATCGAGATTTTCAAATGTGGGACTTTTTTATATGTTGTAACACTCTCTTCACGTGTGATCCAGAATAAGCCTGCACCACTTGATAAATGAACTTGGACTAGACTTGGACTTGCATGGTCACGTGCCTCAGAACATGGATAGACCACCACCACCTAAATTGAATGCAAGTCGGCTGCTTGCAGGAATGAGCCATCACGTGAACAAATGTTCACAATAGACGAGTTTGATGGGTCACACATGGACATATGCACAGCTAGTTAATATAAGGGGTGGCCAAGACCTTTATGTGGTGTTCTTGAATCTTGTAATTGAGATTTTGCAATATGAGATTTCTTTATATGTTGTAAGACTTTTGTTACGTGTAATTCAAAATAGTGTCTACATCACTTGAGAGATGAACTTGGACTAGACTTGGACTTAGATGGTGTTGTGGCTCGGAATATGGATTGATCACCCATCACCTCGCAGACTGAATGCAAGTCGGCTGCTTGCAAGGATAAGTCATCACATGAACAAACGTACACAATAGACGAGCTTGACGGTCACACGTGGACATATGCTTAGTGACAGAACTGGACCAAAAGCCCAGCTTTAGTACCATATGAAGAATTCAGAGGTTCTATTATAAAAACTAATTGGTTAATATAAGGAATGGCCAATGTCCTTTTTATAGTGATCTTTAATCTCGAGATTTTTCAATGTTGGAGTTCTTTATATGTTGTAAAACTAACTTTCTTACATATTTTCCAAATTTTCCTTAATATTTATATTTATAAAATAAATCTTTATTAGTCAAAATATATATCATTTTTTAAACCCAAAATATGTAGTCTACTTGGTGAAGAAGACACATCCGAGGCCCCAGACTCTCTTCACAGTTAAAGATTAAGGCTTTATTTGGCCTAACTATGAGATTTCAACTGTTAAGCAGTAAAGTTTTTAGTAATAAAGCTTTGGATAAAAGTGCTATTTAATAAAAGTAGTTGAATGTTTGGCCTTGTATTTTAAAAATTGAGTTTTAAGTTATTTTGAAGTTAATATTAGACTTTCAAAAATATATTATAGTATTTTTGAGAAAAAAATAAAAAAATATAATTTTTGACATGACATAAAAACAATTTTTCAAAAACCTTTTCTAATTTGATTTTTCAACTTTTTTTCAACTTCAATTTTTATGTTAAAGCTCTTTTAAATATGAGTCATATAAATCAACTTCAACTTTTAGACTCATAGAAAGTATTTTTGAATTTCCAAAAGTTGGGCTAAACAAACTCTAAGCCCCATGAAATATGAATGGACCAATCTGATTCTGTATAACATGTGATTTATGTCCAAATATCAATAATCAAAGAACTAATCTGAGAAGTGAGAACACATACTAATCCTATCAAGACTTCATCAAGAACCATATTTATATATATAATCAGATACACCTAGACTGAAAGCTCGATGCTTAAACCCTTAACTTATTATTCCTTTTTGTTTTTTTTTTTAAATAATTTTAGCCAAAAGGGAGAGGATCTCCCCGGTTTTATTGACGCCAATCGAAGATTACAATGAAAGAAGGTGACATAGACCTTAACTTATTGTTCATATTTATATAATCAGATATGCCAAAAAAATTTAACCAAACCTTATTTGTGTTTGAATTATACTAGTGCATTTTTTTCCATACTCCGCATGGATTTATTTTTGACAAAAAAATATTAAATAAAGTTGAATTTATTTATTTTTAATAGCATATGAAAATTTTGGTTATGAATATTTTGTGCTCTACATGATATTTTTAACTAATAAATATTAAATTTACTCAGGTTTAATCTTTACAATTTATAAATGAAAAATACTTGAAGGCTATTAAGTATTACTTAATTAGTAATTAAATTTATAAAATAAAACTAATAATATATATCCATAATAATAAATGAACCTTTTGAAATTAAGAATAAACATTATTTTTGAAAATTAATAATTTGACAATTAAATTTCTAAGTTAAAATTAAGAATATATATCCATAATAGATAATAATAAACCTTTTGGAATTCATAAATGAATTATATTTTAAGTATTAATTGATTGGTTATCTAATTTTTTATTAAAAATAATAATTTAGTTATATCTACAAAGATAAAAATAATATAGATAAAATAAATAATAAATAATAAATTATTGTATAAGCTAATAATAAAATATCTATTGCAAGTAATGATATGACACTCTTATAATGCTCAAAAAATTATTTTTTAATAGTAAACGATAAATTTACTAGAATTTAATTTTTTGAAACTCACAAATGAATATTATTTTAGGAATTAATTGATTGAAAATTAAATTTCTAATGCTAATAATCTATATACATAATAGATAAGAAATAAATTTTTTAGAATTCACAAATGAGTTTAATCTTAAGCATTAATTGATTATCCATTTAATATTTCAATTAAAGTTAATAATGTATATTCATAAAGAAAAGAAGTAATAAAAATTAAAATAATAAAAAATAAAATAACCATGCTATGTAAACGATGACATGGCAATCTATCAATACTAAAAAAATATAATTTTGTTGTATATAGTATAGATACTTTGGTTATGCTGATTTTTTTCTTTTTCTTTCTTTTTTTTTTGGGGATTTGAGGAATGCTACTTTATCTATCTATCTATCTATGTATTTATGTATGTATATATATATATATATATATATATATATATATAACACATTCCTCAAATCCAAAAAACAAAAAGAAAATCAGCATAATCAAAGTATCTATACTATATATAAAAGTTATATTTTTTTATAGTATTCTTAGAGTGCCATATCATCGATTCCATGGCATGGTTATTTTATTTTTTATTATTTTAAATTTTATTGTTTCTTTTCTTTATGAATATATATATTATTAACTTTAATTGAAATATTAAATGGATATATATATATGTTCAATTATTTATAAAAGTTTGTTCAAACATGTTTACCATTATTAATATTTGAGAAAATTTGCTGTAATAGTATAGAGTGGGGGAATTATTAAGCAGCAAGGGGAGTTCAAATTTGCATTCTTTTTGGGTTTGAAAAATGATATATATTTTAACTAATAAGGATTTATTTTCTCAACATAAAATATTAAAGGAAAATTTGAAAATAATTAATAAAATTAATTTTAATAAGTTTAACTGTTAGTCAATGGAGTGATACGGCTATTAATATACATTGACGGATAAAATGTCATTAACCTATATACATGGAAGGGATTAAGTGAAAAAATCCCTTCAATTTTTCTTGTTTGCCTTTTTTTTCTTTTGGGGCAGTGAATAAACCTCAACCAAGTATATTCAGCTTGTTGTGAAATGGACAATCATCAAAAGGAAGAGAGATTTCTTTGGAGCAAAAGTCAAGTGGTAAATCTTGACAAAGCATGCAATATTTGAAAATGAAGTTAAGAGTTGCATGCAAAAGTTAAAAATAGGATGAAGTTATATGCAAGCTAGGAAAGAAAAATCATGCATGGCATTTAATGTGATGAAGAAGATTAAGCTTTGCATTAATTGTATGTCTCCCATCTTTGCCTATTAATACCAAGTCTTGGGAGCAATTGAAAGATGTAAGAAAATGAGAAGAAGTAAAGAAGAAGTAGTTAGGTAGAGAGAATTAGAAAGAAGCAAGAGTAATATTATATTGTGTTAGAAAGAGATTATATTCAAGTTATTGTATACCGTATTATGTTCAAGTTATTTTATAACACGTTATCAGCACAAGTATCTCCCGATGAAGAGTTTTGCAAACTATTAAAAAGATTTATAATGTCAAATCTCACGAAGCTTGAATTTGTGGCCCTTGATATTTCTGTAAACAATTATTTATCAGGGATCCTAAATGCGGAAATACATCTCAATGCCAAGGACCTTGGAGAAACAATTGAAGAAGGAAATAGTGCATATTTACAGGATCGTGCTAAAGCATTAATATTCCTTCATCGTCATCTCCATGAAGGGCTTAAAGCTGAATATCTTACAGTAAAAGATCTACAAATCCTTTGGCAAAATTTGAAGGAAAGATTTGATCATCATAAAACAGTGATCCTTTCTAAAGCTCGCTACGAGTGGATTCACCTGCGATTGCAGGATTTTAAAACTGTTAACGAGTATAACTCCGCTGTATTTAGAATTACTTCGCAATTGAAATTATGTGAAGAAATGATCACTGATGAAGACATGCTAGAGAAGACATTCTCTGCTTTCCACGCATCTAATATGCTCTTACAACAATAATATAGAGAGCGTGGCTTCAAAAAATATTCTGAGCTAATCTCATGTCTTCTTGTTGCTGAGCAAAATAATGAGCTCTTGATGAAAAACCATCAAACACGACCAATTGGCTCAGAACCATTCCCTAAAACGAGTGAAATTGCATCTCCTGAGATGAATGCTGCATCATCAAATAATTATGGTCATGGACGTGGTCGTGGTTATAGACATGATAATGGTTATAATTTTACAAGTCAAATAGACCAAATTTCGAAAGACAAGAAAACCACGACAAAGAAAATCATCCACGAAATAAATCTTTCCAACGTACTGAAAGTACTCACTATAGATGTGGCATGAAAGGGCATTAGCATCAAACATGTCGTACTGCTAAACATCTTGTAGATCTTTATCAAGTTTCGTTGAAAGAAAAAGGAAAAGGTGTGGAAACAAACCTTGTTGAACAGAATACTCAAATGAACTATACGCACATTGACTGTTCTAACTTCTTTGAAGATGCTGCTGAAAATATTGAGCAATTGATTGGTGATGGAAATATCCATCTGAATTAATTTTTATGTAAAAGTAGAATTTTTCTATTATGTTGGGTTGTCTATCACTTTAATGCTTAATTTTACTTGAATGTAATACCTATCATTTATAAAATGAATGTCATATTTTTGCTAATATTTTTCTATTTCCTTTATTATTATTGTGAAGAAATATGGATTTACATCATATCAATGATGGAGAAATATGTTTGGCTGATAGTGCTACAACACATACTATTCTCAAGAATAAGAAGTATTTCTCTCTGCTGAAATTAGCTGATGCAAATGTCAATACAATAGCTAGTTTTGCAAAATTAATTGAAGGCTTTGGTAGAGCTTGTGTTTTGTTTCCTAAAGGAAAAAAGATGAAAATAAGTGATGCTCTATACTCAAGTAGATCACAAAGAAATTTACTCAGTTTTAAAGATATAAGAGAAAATAGTTATCATATTGAAACCATGAAGGAAGGTAATAAAGAATATCTCTATATCACATCGCTTATATCTGGCAAAAAGCATGTATTAGAAAAATTGTCAGCATTATCTTCTGGACTATATTATACTTATATAAATCATGTGGAATCACATATTGTGATAAACCAGAAGATAATTGATCCAAAGAGTTTTACTCTTTGGCATGATCGCCTTGGACATCCAGGCGCAATAATGATGAGACGAATTATTGAAAATTCACAAGGGCACTCATTAAAGAGTCAAAAAGTACTCTCATCAAATGAATTTTCATGTGTTGCTTGTACCCAAGGGAAATTGATTATAAGGCCATCCCCAACTAAAATTGATACTGAAAATCCTGCATTTCTAAAACGAATTCAAGGAGACATATGTAGGCCTATTTTTCCAGCATGTGGACCATTTCGATACTTTATGGTATTAATAGATGCCTCCACATGTTGGTCACATGTCTCCTTATTATCCACTCGAAATGTGGCATTTGCAAGACTCCTTACACAAATAATTCACGTACATGCACAATTTTCGGATTATACGATTAAGAAAATTCGTCTTGATAATGCAAGAGAATTTACATCCTAATCTTTTAATGATTATTGTACATCCATTGGGATTATAGTTGACCATCCTGTGGCTCATACACATACTCAAAATGGTTTAGCAGAATTTTTCAGTAAACATCTACACCTAATCACTAGACCACGACTTATGAGAACTAAATTGCCTAGTTCTGCTTGGGGACATGCCATATTGCATGCTGTAGCACTGGTTCAGATAAGACCAACTGCTTAAGACCAACTGCTTATCATAAATATTTCCCTTTACAATTGGTTTTTGGTCAAGAACCAAATACATCCGATTTAAAAATATTTGGTTGTGCAGTATATGTTGCAATTGCTCCACCACAGCGCATAAAAATGGGAGCACAAAGAAGACTGAGAATATATGTTGGTTTTGAATCTCTATCAATCATTAAATATCTTGAACCCTTAACTGGAGATCTTTTCACAGCATGTTTGATGATTGCCAGTTTGACGAAACAGTATTCCCAGCATTAAGGGGAGAAAAACAAAAGCTAGAAAAGCAAGAAATTACATGGAATGCATCATCTATGGATCCTTTTGATCCTCGCACAAATCTATCTAAACAAGAAGTTCAGAAAATTATATTCATTTACAAAGGATTGCTCATCAATTGCCAGATGCATTCACTGATACAAAGAAAGTGACTAAGTCACACGTTCCAGCTCAAAATGCTCCCACTAGAATTGATATTTTAGAAGAGCAATCTAATACTTTAGCAAATGAGTCTACGGTACGTCAAAAACGTGATAGACCAATTGGCTCCAAAGATAAAAATCCTCGAAAAAGGAGGGAGCCGAATAAGCAAGTTTGGCATTTTCGAAGTTCTTAATGATCCTGTAGATGTTGCAAAAATTGCTAGAAAGGCAACACCAGTAGAGAATCAGGTACCTGAGTATGAGAGAAATAGCGACAATATTGAAAATGAAGAGATCTCAATTACTTATATCTCTACAGGAAAAAGATGGAGCCAAAACGAAATTATTATTGATGAAAAATTCTCATATACAGTAGCCACTGAATTGATGATAGAAAGCGAGGATTATGAACCAAAGTCCATCCAAGAATGTCGACATAGAAATGATTGGCCTAAATGAAAAGATGCAATGAAGGCTGAATTAAATTCTCTTACAAAGCGTAAAGTTTTTGGACTTATCGTCCAAACGTCTCAAAATGTAAAGCCTGTAGGCTACAAGTGGGTATTCGTGCGAAAACAAAATTAAAACAATGAAGTTGTAAGATATAAAGCATGACTTGCAAGGTTTTTCACAAAGCCTGGAATTGATTATGAGGAGACATATTTTCCTGTGGTGGATGCAATCACATTCAGATATTTAATTAGCCTTGCAATTTATGAGGGACTTCATATGCACCTAATGGATGTAATGACAAAATATTTGTATAGGTCACTTGATAGTGATATTTATATGAAAGTCCCTGAAAGACTAAATATCCCTGAAGCATATAGATCAAAACCTTGGGAGATGTACTCCATTAAATTGCAAAGACCTTATATGGATTGAAATAATCTGGACGAATATGGTATAATCGTCTAATTACATATCTCCTAAAGAAAGGATATGTTAATAGTCCTATAAGCCCATGTGTTTTTATCAAGAGATCAGGAAATGGGTTTGTTATTGTTGATGTATATGTTGATGATTTAAACATCACAGGGACTATTGAAGAGCTTAAAGCAGCAGTTGCATATTTATGTAAAGAATTTGAGATGAAAGATCTAGGCAAAACTAAATTTTGTCTCGGCCTACACATTGAGCATTTGTCATGTGGAATTTTAGTCCACCAAAAGACTTATACTGAAAAAGTTTTAAGAGATTTAATATGGACAATCTCATCCATTGAATACCCCAATGGTTGTTTGATCTCTTGATATAAAAAAAGACCCTTTTCATCCTCGAGAAGATAATGAAGAAATACTTGGCCTTGAAGTACCGTATCTTAGTACAATTGGTGCTTTGATGTATATTGCTAACAATAAACGTCCAGATACTGCATTTTCTACAAATCTATTAGCAAGATTTAGTTTTACACCAACACGAAGACATTGGACCGGTATTAAACTTTTACTTCGTTATCTTCGTAGAACAATTGATATGGGCTTATTGCATTCAAAGCATACACATCCTGCATTAATAGGGTATGCAAATACTGGGTATTTATCTGACTTGCATAAAGGACGATCCTAAACTGGATATATCTTCACATATGGTGGTACAGCTATTTCCTGGCACTTAACGAAACAAGCTATTGCCATCATTTCCTCAAATCATGCTGAAATACTTGCACTACATAAGGCGAGCATAGAATGTATATGGTTGAGACTACATGAGGCGAGCAGAGAATGTATATGGTTGAGGTCTTTAACTCAACATATTGAAGGAGAATGCAACATTTTAGACAGCAAAAGATGACCTACTATACTATATGAAGATAATACTGCATGTATTGCTCAAGTTAAAGGAGGCTATATCAAAGGTGACAGAACCAAGCATATCTCACCAAAGTTCTTCTTTACACATGAACTCCAAAAGAAAGGTGAGATCGATGTTTGTCAAATTCGCTCAAGTAAGAATTTAGCAGACTTGTTTACAAAAGCATTACCTGCGACAATATTGGAGAAATTGGTACACAAGATTGGCATGTGATGACTCAAAGATTGCTTATGATTGCCTTCATAAGGGGGAGAATTATACGCGCTGTACTCTTTTTCCCTTAGCCTAGGTTTTGTCCCATTGGGTTTTCCTGGCCAGGTTTTTAATGAGGCAACATGAAGTGTATAACAAGGATATTGTACTCTTTTTCCTTCACTAGGTTTTTTTTTCCCATTGGGTTTTTCCTAGTAAGGTTTTAACGAGACATATCCTTATGATGAATGTCAAAAGGGGAGTGTTGTGAAATGCACAATCATCAAAAGGAAGAGAGATTTCTTTAGAGCAAAATTCAAGTGGTAAATCTTGACAAAGCATGCAATATTTGAAAATGAACTCAAGAGTTGCATGCAAAAGTTGAAAAAAATATAAAGCTATATGCAAGCTAGGAAAGAAAAATCATGCATGACATTTAATGTGATAAATAAGATTAAGCTTTGCATTAATTATTTATCTCCCATCTTTGCCTATAAATACCAAGTCATAGGAGCAATTGAGAGATGTAAGAAAAGGAGAAGAAGAAGAGGAGTAGTAGTAGAGAGAATTAGAAAGAAGCAAGAGTGATATTATATTGTGTTAGAAAGAGATTATATTCAAGTTATTGTATACCATATTATATTCAAGTTATTTTATAACACAGCTTCCTTTGTCTTTGTTTTTATATATTACGCTTTTTTAATGAAAAAACCAATCCAACCAGAGCGGAAAGATAATTCTGTTCAGAATCATGGGTTTTGAATTTATTTGCTTGGTCCAAATTCGGTTTATTGTTCATCGTACTGCGTCCTTGTGTGTGATTCATGAAAAAGGTGAAACATTACCACTGTTCCCTGGCCCTAAAAAAAGAAGAGTGAAGCTTTTTACAGATATGTGTACCAGCTCTATATTATTGTCATTAGACTACATGCATTAGAGAAACAAAAAAATATTTTGAAAAAGTCCCTTTTTTGAAAATTTAAATTTTATAAACAACTAAAATAATATTATAAGTACATGAATAGTTGAAATTTACCTCTCACATATCCAAATTACTATTTTAGTGGCTTTCCTCTCTCTCCGGTTCTAATTGCCATTTAACCCGAAGTTTTATGTAAAATCTTTTAAAAAATAATACTTTAAAAATTAAGCGATTCGGACCATAAAATACTTTCGAAGTTTTAAACATTTAAAAATTGGGTATGTGGAAGATAAATACATTCGAAAAGAATATGTTGGTAAATTATTTTTGTTTCAGTTGAATAGAAATTCCATTTTGTGGCAAAAAAGAAAAAAATCCATGTAGTAAAAATGAATAGTTACCTCTTGACATTTTAATTAACATAAGATAACGAGTATCATATAAAGGGGAGAAATAAGGTATTTATTACTTTCCTATTTCTAGTTCCTTTTTGTAGGGGAAAAACATGCAAACACGAAGAATACGAGAAGAAATAACGGACACAAGAATTACGTGGTTCGGCTTTAAAGCCTACATCCACGGGCAGCAGAGAATAATTCTATTATTGATCATGAATGCTACAAGGCTCTCACTTTGGTTTCTCTCTCACAAATAACATAATGAGTATTGCCACAAATTTATAGTGCAAAGGTTTCCTAAACCTATTAAGCAGAAAAGACAACTAATTAATTATGTGCTACAAAAGGTAACAAGCGAATAAAGTAATATGCTAATAAGGAAATCTGCTATTCTTGTTGCCCAAGAATACGAGCCACATTCAACAAATCTCCACCTTGGCTCGTATTCGCTCCAATCAATACACCATTATCCCTGCAGCCAACTGCCCCTAAGGGCTCAATGCTCCGCACCGCAAATAGCAACCAAGTCCAAGCAATGCTTGAACTTACTGACTGAAACCACCTTAGTCATCATATCTGCTGGATTCTCATGGGTAGATATCTTTTGCACCGATATGATTCCTTATGATACAACATCTCTAATAAAATGATATCTGATATCAATGTGTTTAGTCCTCTCATGATACATCTGATTCTTCGTCAGATGGATTGCACTTTGGCTATCACAAAAGACTGCACTTGTATCTTGCTGCAGTCCAAGATCACGAACCAGGCCTTGTAACCACATGGCCTCCTTCACAGCTTCTGCAATTGTCATGTACTCCGCTTCAGTAGTCGACAATGCCACAGTAGACTATAATGTTGCTTTCCAACTGATTAGAGTAAACACGTAACCCGTCAAAGATCTTCTCTTATCAAGGTCACCCGCAAAGTCTGAATCACAATAACCCACCAACCTCGCACAATCTCCAGTCATCTTATTAAACAGTAAACCTACATTCGTAGTGCCATACAAATATCTCATTATCCATTTCACCGCTTCCCAGTGTGTTTTCCCACGCGATGCCATATACCTACTCACAACACTAACTGTATGTGAAATGTCAGGACGAGTACACACCATAGCGTACATCAAGCTACCAACAGCACTCGAGTATGGAACACGAGACATATGCTCCACCTCCTCCTCAGTTTTAGGTGACAAATCTGCAGACAACTTGAAATGAGCAGCAAGCGGCACACTCACAGGCTTTGCTTTCAGCATCCCGAAACGCTTCAGCACTTTCTCAATATAACTCTACTGAGACAAGAACAGCTTCCCAGCGTTTCTATATCTATGAATCTCCATGCCAAGAATCTTCTTCGCTGCTCCAAGATCCTTCATCTCAAACTCATCACCTAGCTGCTTCTTTAATTCGTCGATTGTAGACATGCTTTTAGCAGCAATAAGCATATCATCGACATACAACAACAAGTACACAAACGAACCATCTGGAAGCCTTTTGAGATACACACTGCTGTCATAGGCACTCCTTATGTATCTAGCACCTACCATAAATGTGTCAAATCTCTTATACCATTGCCGAGGTGACTGCTTCAACCCATACAAGGATTTCTTCAGTTTGCAAATATGGTTCTCCTTACTAGGAACTACATACCCCTCCGGTTAACTCATATAAATTTGCTCTTCAAGATCACCATGCAAAAACGCCGTTTTCACATCTAGCTACTCAAGCTCTAAGTCATGAAGAGCAACCAAGGCAAGTAAAACCCTGATGGAACTATGCTTCACAACCGGAGAGAACACTTCGTTGAAGTCAACACCCTTCCTTTGTGTATAGCCTTTTGCCACCAACCGTGCCTTGTATCGAGGACCTTCAACCCCTGGAGTACCTTCCTTTTTCTTGTAAACCCATTTGCAACCAACAACTCGCTGTCCCTTAGGCAATTCAACAAGCTCCCATGTTTGATTCTTATGAAGAGACTTAATCTCCTCACTCATGGCACCCACCCACTAAGCAGAATTTTTTCCAGATATGGCCTCTTTGTATGAATTCGGCTCATGTCCTTTAATTGTTTCGGCAACAGTCAAAGCATAAGCAACAAGATCAGCGTATCCGTACCTTTGAGGCTCTCTAATCTGTCTCCTTTCGCCCGATGGCAATGTCTTTGTATACATTGTTCAGGCACATTTTGATCATGTACCTCAGTTGGTTAAGTTGGCTGAATTTGACTGCTACTATTGCTAGATGGAACATTTGAAACATCAACAAATACCTCCACCCGCTCTTTGAAAACGTGGTCTAAACCAACTACCGCTTTCTCCTTTTGTCGGTCTAATAAAGCAGACTCATTGAATATGACATCCCTGCTAATAAGGAAACCTAGAGACTTTGGATCTGTACACCACAACCTGTAACCTTTCCTCTCAGACGCATAGCCTAGAAATATGCATTTCTTTGCCCTCGGCTCCAACTTGCCATCCTTCACGTGAGTGTATGCAGGGCAACCGAACACCCTCAATCGAGAGTAGTCAGCAAGCTTACCAAACCATAACTCAAAAGGAGTTTTCAATTCAATAGCTTTGGATGGAGACCTATTCACCAAGTAGCATGCTGTATTGACGGCTTCAACCCAAAAGTCTTGACTCAAACTAGATTGGGAGAACATACAACGAGCTCTCTCCACCAGAGTTCTATTCATGCGTTCTGCAACTCCATTCTGTTGTGGTGTCCTTACACATGTGCGGTGTCTCACAATGCCATGTTTCCTGCAAAACTCATCAAACTCTTTATTAGAATATTCCAACCCATTGTCAGTCTTAAGACGCTTAATTTATTTACTAGTCTGCTTCTCAATCAACGTCTTCCACTCGACAAATGTTGGAAATGCCTCATCTTTAGTTTTCAAGAAGTATACCCACACCATCCGAGAGTATGCATCAATGAAAGTGATGTAATACCTGGCACCTTTCTTGGAAGGAACTTTATTAGGACTCCAAAGATCAGAATGAATATAATCAAGTGTACCTTTAGTGTTCTCCTGCCCCTTGCTTAACTTCACCCTGGTTTGCTTTCCAAAGACACAATGCTCGCAGAATTCAAGCTTTCCAGTTCTTTGTCCACCAAGCAAATCCCTCTTACTCAGCTCAGTCAGTCCCCTCTCGCTCATATGGCCCACTCAGTCAGTCCCCTCTCGCTCATATGGCCCAACCTTTTGTGCCACAACTGCGTAGTGTCATTATCACTCTCCTCGGATGTAACAACTGCAACACCTGTAACTGTACTACCTTGAAGGACATATAGGTCGCCAGTCAAGTTCCCTTTCAAGAGCACAATTGCACCTTTGATCACCTTTAATACACCATTCCCACTTCGGAATTTGTATCCATGAGAATCCAAACGCCCAAGAGAAATCAAGTTTTTCTTCAGCTCTGGTACATGCCAGCACTTGAGAGATCTTGTAATACCATCAAACATCTTGATATTTACAATGTCCATTCCCTCCACCTTCAACGAAAGATCATTGCCTAGAAAGACTTTCCTTTCTCTTTTGGAATAAGAAGAGAACCAGTCGCGCCTAGAACACATATGGAACGTTGCACCAGTATCAAGAATCCATTGATTATGCCACTGTGATCCACTCACAGTCAAAACTTCCCCGGTACTACTCGAGTTATCTCCATCACTGTCAGCACTCTCCACCACATTAGCTGAATTCTCCACCTTTCACTTTCCCTTTTTCAATTTTGGACATTCTTTCTTAATATGACCCTTTTCATCACACTCGAAACAACGTAGCTTCCTTGCTCTTGATTTTGACTTTGACTTGCTTTTCTTTCTACTCGAAAATCCCCCTCTATTCTCCGATCTCCCTCTACTCACTAAACCTTCCCCATGAACTTCTTCCCTATGTCTCGGAATATGTGTTTGAAGATCCTTCAATTTTAATGAAGTAATCACATCTTCAAAGGTAATTTTATCCCTCCCGTACAATATAGTGTCCACAAAGTTCATATATGAAGGCTATAAGGAGCATAATACGATCATAGCTTGGTCTTCGTTATCAATTTTAACACCCACATCCTTCAAAGCAATAGAAAAAGAGGTAAACTCATCAAGATATTGTTTTAGTGAGGTACTTTCTTTCATTCTAAGATGATACAATCGTTTCTTCAAGTAGAGGCGATTTGTGAGAGATTTAGATGCATACAATTCCACCAAACTATTCCAAGCCTCAACTGCTATTGTTTTCTCAGCAATCTCTAGCAATACTTTATTTGTCACGGATATACGTATTGCACTCAAGGCTTTCGCTTCGAGTTCTTCTCTTGCTACTGGTTCCGTCTTTTCCGGGATCACTTCTTCAATGACTTTCCAAAGTCCCTGCATTGTCATAAATGCCTTGAATATGATCCTCTATAGACTAAAACTCATTCTCCCGTCTTCTCAATTTCAAACTTTCCACCTGTGGAAGACATCTTCGTTTGCTCAAAACTCACACTTCGGGATGGAATTTGGCTCAACGGGTAGCAAAAACGGATTGACCATGTCAAAAAACCTTAGGAACACCCCTGGTCAACTTTGGTCAACACCGGTCAAAGTCAAACCTGTTGGTCAAAGTCAACACCTTCCCTAAACACGTACTTTGGAGTAGCATCTGGAAAAACAGAGCCCAAAAATGGACTCAGCACGTCGAAAAATGTGGGGTAAGGCTATGGTCAAACCCGGTCAACCCTTGGTCAATGGTCAACGGTCAAAGTCAAACCCTGGTCAACCTCGGTCAACGTGGTCAAACAGGTCAACTGGTCAAATTTTTTTTTTTTGGACTAAATCTAAGCCCAAATAAAAATTTCTTTTTTATTCTTTTGGCCTAAACTAAGTCCAAATCCAAAAAAGAAATTTATTATTTTTCTGGCACAGAACCCAAGCCCAACAAAAAATTAATTAACCCAAGACCCAAGACCTAGCCAAAATTGGACAAGGCCACTAACCAGGCCCGATCCAAATAAACCCAAAGACCCAAAGCCTACTAACCCTAGACCTGCTTTACAAACTTGAACCAATTTGCAAAAATTCCTGAATACCTAAAAAACTAACATCAAGAGCACGCTAACTCTATCTTCTTCATTTCAAACCCAAACACGAACCACAACCCGCTGACGCAAGCTTCCACTCTAGCCACCAACGCTTAACGTAGACAGCACCGGAGCACTCCTCGCAGAATAAAGACCTTTGTTTGGTTAGGCACCGTTTGGTTTGAGAAATTTTGGTTTCACAGTGAGTTTTGATTTTTCCTTTTTCCCTCAAGCAGCGGATTAATACCTAAGCTCTTATACCAGTTTGATACTGATACCTGTTTGTAGGGGAAAAACATGCAAACACGAAGAATACGAGAAGAAATAACGGACACAAGAATTACGTGGTTCGGCTTTAAAGCCTACATCCACGGGTAGCAGAGAATAATTCTATTATTGATCACGAATGCTACAAGGCTCTCACTTTGGTTTCTCTCTCACAAATAACATAATGAGTATTGCCACATATCTATAGTGCAAAGGTTTCCTAAACCTATTAAGCAGAAAAGACAACTAATTAATTATGTGCTACAAAAGGTAACAAGCAAATAAGGTAATATGCTAATAAGGAAATCTGCTATTCTTGTTGCCCAAGAATACGAGCCACATTCAACACTTTTATTAGTTTTACTCCCCCAAATTTATCATATTAAAGTCAATGGTGGTGACTTCAGAAAAAGTGCAGACCACAAACGTTTGTCATAATAAGCTACTTTTGTTATTTACATTTAATTCTTTTTCTTTATATGGTTACCAATTTTTGTGGCATTGGTCACCCCCAGTTCATAGCTCCGCACCTTAGTCAAGGTTGAGGGGGGTTTGTGTGATAGATTTGAGTTCGTGTTTGCTTCGATCTCATTGAAAGTTTCGTTTCTAATTTACTTTGTCATATTCTTAGAACAAGATTTTGCACTTAAAATTTTAGGGTAAAATGTATTAGACTCCCTTGTAGTCTATTATAAGTGCACAATATACTTCTGTGGTGCCAAAAGTCCCACAACTAATCTCTATGGTAAATAAAAGTTTCACGCGTACTCCTAACTGATTTTAGCTCTCCAACGGTGTTAAAATTTAAATAAAAAAGACATTAATAACCTTAGCCCATTTGTTTGATTTTCTTTTATTATTATTATTGTTGTTGTTGTTGTTGTTGTTGTTATTGTTGTTGTAATTTTATTTTTAATTAAAATTTTTGATAGAAAATTATTTTCTTATTAATTTATTTTGTTGTGTTATCAAACACAAAATACTAAAAAAATATTTTTAATATATTTTAAGAATTTTTTTTTTTGCAAACAAATGGATCATTAATGGTCGAAAATGTTAAAGCTTCGGCCTCATTGGTTTGGCTAGATTTGAGCTTCAACAATGTAATTATTACCGAATTAAGTATTTAATTATATTTTTAGATTAATTAGGACTTATTTCATGACATGCTAATTTTTCAGCCAACCAAAACAAATGCTCAATAATAGAAAAAAGGTCATTTGTTCTGAATATTGAAAACAAAAAATTGAGATTTCTATGCAAGTAAATAAAAGTAACACAGAAACATAATTTTTAGATTTCTACAATTTGCTCAATATTGCAAAAAAAAATTAAGTATTTAATATATGATAACATAGAAAAATAAGTCAAAAATATTTGTCAATCAAAAATTTTTAATTAAAAATAAAATAATAATAATAATGATGATGATGGAAAATTGAACAAGTAGAGCAAGACTATTAATATCTTTTTTAATGTAAATTTTAACACAGTTGAGAGGGATATATGCAGTAAGGGGTATGTGTGAAACTTTTACTCACTGCATGGGTTTGCTGTGGAACTTTTAGCACTACAGAGGTGTATTGCGCACTTACGATAGACCCTAGGGGGTTCTAGTGTATTTTACCCAAAATTTTATTACTTGATAGTCGGGTTATACCGTGTCATTGTAAGAGCTATAGTTGCTCGTAATTGTTCATTAAAAATCCTCTCTTAACTAATACTTGTACAAACATTCTAATAACATATATCAATCAATTATTTTGTTTTCAAAATTTCAGATCGTGGAGGAAAAATGAAATCTTAAATGTTTTTAAATGATATAAATAATTCAAATATAATATTAAAATTTTAAAATAAAATCTTAATTAAAAGAGAATTCAAATCCGCTAATTGTGGCCTTCTCATTTCTTCAAATTCCCATGCCAACGTCAGAGGTGCATGGTGTACTCCAAATGTTGAACAAGAATATTTATGAAGACCATGCGTAACAGTTTTTCCTTATTATCCTAGAAACTTTTTCTTTTTCTTTTCTCTTTTCTTTTGAAGCAAAGTAGGCTAATTATAAGCCGGTAAAATCAAGTTCACACTTATTCGTCGCTCTGGCCAAATGTGTAGCTGACTGGGTAGCAAAATCCTTTAGGCTTGGCACCCTCCCCTTCTCTTGGCTATCTGCCTTTCCCCCTCCTCTCCTTACCCTACTTGATGCTGATCAAGCACCTTCTGGCATTGGTTGATCCTTTGATTGTATGTTTTCCCTTGTCCCAAAAAAAAAAAAAATCAAGTTGACCAGTAGGTAACTCATGTAGCGATTTGCGTGTCGAGTAGTTCTATTTTCTGCCCTCCCTATTATGTTCTTCGATTTTCTTGTCGTTATTAGAGAGAGAGAGAGAGGGATATCTCGTAAAATAGACATTGAATAATCTTATTAAGTTTTCACCTTGTTCTAAATATGTTTTTCGTCGCTATTAGGTATCTTTATTATATTGTGTCTCATAATATTTGACACTAATCTGTTGCTAATTAGAGCTTACTCTCTCTTCCTCTCTATTTAGTGACCTTTTTTTGAACGCTAATTTCTGTTATTTACATGCTTTTTTCTAGTAGTGCCTCTCAACCTAGCACTTGATATGAGCAAGGATTACTACAGCAATGTGCTTAGAAGAGGACCAAGTAGTGATGAGTGCTTTACACTTCCAACTAGGCCGGTTATAGAATGACGGGACAAAAAGATTCAAATTAGCATTGCAACGCTATGTAGGCCGCTTGATAAAGGGGAGTTTTGGTGAACTCTTGTTTGAAAACAATTTTAGGATGACCATGGGAACGGAAAAGGTGGTTGGCCTTGTTTCTTTATGCCAAATACGTGGACCTTCTTCGAAGGGTCGTAGGTTCATGGCCGACACAAGAATGCGATAAGTTTTTATGTCTATGAAATGAATTTGCAACAAAGTGTTTCATGGCAAGCCCATGAATCCCAAAAAATTTCATGACCAAGTCATGAAGGAAGTTGCGACAAAGTGTTTCATGGCCAGCCCATAGAATCTTTAATTTCTATGGCTAGGCCATGAAGTTACAATAAGAGGCTTGCCCATTAGGGCTTGAATTAGGCTAACCCAATTAGAATTAGGGTTCTTTTGTTCCTTTCCTTTTAAGATTAGGACCTTAGGGGAATTAAATACTTCTTTTTGTTGAAAATCAAAGGTTTATTGAGATTAATATACAAATTACATTGGCTTAACCAATTTCTCCATACTTTTGCAAGTAAGGCATGTTTGCATTCCTTGCTTGCACTAAGAATTAATTTTCTTATTAAGGTACTTACACTTCTAGAAATTGAAAGATTTGAGGCAAAAAATTAAATTTTCCGTCTCAAATTGAGACGGATTTGATGGAAATCGGACAAAATTTTCTAATAAGTTAATACATATTTAAGATGCAAAATTTGAGACAAAAAAATTTCCATCCCAATTAGAGATGGAATTTTTTGTCTCAAAATTTGGAATGACGGTTTTTGAGATGAAAAATTTCCATCTCAAATCCATTTTAAGACAGAATATTTTAAGTTTGAGACGAAAATTTTTCATTTCAAATTCAATTTTTTTTTTTTTGTAATATTATACATTGTGATGAATTTCTTTTCTTGTTAGGGGTTTAGTAGGGTGTAAAGTTATCTACTTGATTTCTAAATTCAAATCATGCATTGAGATTTCAGGATCGATATATCCCTAGTCTCTGCATTAATACTACTTTTCCGTGCTAATACAAGGGGATAAAATATACGCTACCCTTTCATGATTCACATTAGTCAAACACCTATTGTCTTTAAAAAGTTATTTAAAAATCTTCTTATAATTTTCAAAAAGTAGTATATACCTACTTCAATTGTATTTTTCTTTCAACTTAACGAATGTACTTTGTGTGTAAATAAGAATATAAATTTAGACGAAATAATTATAAATTTAGAAAAAATATTGAACAAATTTTTTTTTAAAAAATTAGCTGCTTATGCCCCTGTCGGATGGTCATTTTGATAGTTCTATTAATGGAGTTAAAAACATAAAAAAGGGACAAGTGTGTCATATTCTAAAATACATGAGAGGCAAGAACAGAACAAGAAAGTTTATTCACTAAGGTCAATAATATAAAAATTCAGATATAAAAAAGATGCAAAAGCCAATCATTCAACAATCCATCTTTTATATGATATTCTCAATTAATTTTTCATTATAATCATAGCAGAAAATAATGTGGTAGAAATAATGCTAATTCACACACACAACTAATCATGCCATATATTTTCTTTTATTTTACTTATTCAAAAAAAAAGTCAAAATCATTAATATGAATAATGGGAGTTTTTTAAATTTTATAGTGGGATCAACATTATATTACATTATACCCCACTTCTTAATGTGTCGCTAGTGCTAGCTTAATTTTTGTATATTGTAAACTTGGGCGCCGAGTAAGTAAATTTCCACACCAAGTAAGCAAACTTAGGCACCAAGTAATTTAGTTTATATATATCTTAGCAAACTTAGAATATTAGAATAAGTAGAATTTACAATTTAGTTTTTTTGAGTCTTTCTCTTCTAGAGCAACTATCTTGTTGTTCAATACATATACTCTTTTCTATTTGTTCCCCTGCTTGATCTTTTCTCTTTTCTTCTTCTTATTTTCTTATTTCAACAGCTGGGGTTATGAAATACATTTATAAAACAAGGATTAAGTAATTAATTAAATAAAATATAAAATGTACTAGACCCTCCTGTGGTCTACTTTAAGTTTATAATACCCCCTTATAATCTCCAAAGTCCCACGATAAGCTTTCATAGTGAGTAAAAGCTCTATGTACACCCCCTATCATCTATAACTCCTCCAACGGTATTAAAAATTTACGCGAAAAAAACATTAATAACCTTGCTTAATATTCTATGACAAATCATATCTTCGTTTATCCTTCATGGTGTGCATAAGCGAACTTCATTGCCTACGGGACAAAGAAGAAACAAAGCCAACATGGTTAAAGTCATCCAAAGAACAACCCAGAACTCCTTATAATTTCTTCTTCATCTAACCAATTACAGGTCTTGACCCAAAAAAAAAAAAAAATTGCAAGTTCCTTTAAGCTAGAGCTCAATTAGGTTATCTACGAATAGATGCGCTTACATAATTCTATTAAGACCGCGAACGACAACTTTCTTCACTCCAAACCTATTTTTGCTGTAAATGACTACAACATATCCATTTTCTGTGCAGTCTTCCAGCAAAATCTCACTATTTCCAAACATATCCAACATCAGAAAGAAATAGTGCAACCTAAACATAGTATATTGTGTATTATCGAATATATCATATGGAATGTCAAATGTTTTCTCCCAACATTCTTGGTCGCCATATTTCCTCATCACCCATAAACCTATAAACCCAAGGATTGCTTAATTAGCATGATTACAGTACATGCAAAGCATTCCACTTAAAACAGCCCAGTCAATCCCCAACCCCTTGTAAGGAATTTGCATAATTATATCATTATTAGGCAATGGCGCGTCCCCGAAATCTTTCAGTAGATGATTCTAAACAAATAATGTTAGCAAACGCTACGGCATTTTTTTCAACACCAAACCAATGAATTGCCCCATTCACTTTGTCACGAGAAAAGGGCAGCTGAGTCCATGAAACTCTAGATCTTCACCATTCTGGGAAAGGATCAGACCGCTTATACATCGGAGATTCATTCACCTTTCTCCAACAATTAGTTTTCAATCAATAATCTCAGCCTCGATTCTTTCTCTTCTAATATCACCCAAATCTACCACCCTCAACACCATGTAATCATTATTCAATGAATCAGAACCTAACACATTAGGTTCCTGCTAGATGCTCAGGTAAAAAATTGGAGAGTATTTCGATTGTCGAATCTAGGAGCCTCTTGGATTCTCTAGTGCCAGTATTCCATAAAAAAATCACCCATTCGTTACCAGTAACTTCAATGTAAAACAAGCCATTACAAGCGTTCCCACACAAATCAATTTGGATTGAGGGGTTTGTTATGCGCATTTGAGTGTTTTTGAGAATTTTTATTTTGATAATTGTTATATACAAGTTTGACCAAAAAAAAATAATAATAATAATAACAAATGAGTAGACAAGGATATTAACATCTTTTTGCTATAAATTTTTATCACTGCTAGAGGAGTATAGATGGTAAAGGGTGAATGTGGTACTTTTACTCACCACAAGTGCTTGTTGAGAGATTTTTGGCACCATAAGGATAAGTGGTGCACCTATGGTAGATCATAGGAGGATCTAGTCTATTTTACCCTTAAATAAATTATATAAGACATTAACCTATATCTTATTCCAACTAATAAAATTTGGGGCGAATATGGTTTGAATTATAGTTCCTCACAAGGTGCTCCTTCATTAAACATTTGTTTATGCACATTACATATTTGTTCATCACCACATAATTATTTGTTCACTGACTATTTGTTCACTATTCCCCAACTATTTGTTCACTACCCCATAACTATTTGTTCACTAGCTATTTGTTCACTATCCAACAATCATTTGTTTACTGGTTATTTGTTCACTATCCCACAACTATTTGTTCATTACCCAATAACTATTTGTACATTGATTTTTGTATATGCATGAAATATTTGTTTTTTTATCCCACAACTATTTGTTCATTACTCTTACACACACGCGAAAATACAGACACGTATATTTATCACTAGTTCACACACACACACACATATAGTTGTTCATCATTCCACGTACATCTGTTCACTACTCTCTTATACACATTAACATAAACAAATACATCAAATATTTGTTCATTACCCCATAACTATTTGTTCACTTCATATGTATGCATATTTGAAGACAAGGTGGGCTTTAATAGCATATTGAGCTTTAAGCGTTCAAATATCGTATGGGAGGTACGGTTAGAATCGCAATGAAAAGAGAAAGAGATTGGTAGTTGGGGCGTAGCGAAATGATGTTGGAATATTCTCCGGCATGAGGAAGAGGACAACGAAGGCTTTAATGGTGGGTTGATACCTAGGAGGTTTTCTTGGACATGATGCATATCGTTACGACCAGTAGAAAAAGGCGAATTTTATGGTGATCATTATTCGGCGTAAGATGATCAATGGTAACACCGGTAAAGCAAAAGAGAAAATAAGAGAAGAAAAAAGAGGTAAGGAGAGAGAATAATGAAGAGAGAGAAATAAAAGAGGGAGAGAAGAGAGAGAGAGAGAGAGGACACGCATACATTCTTTTTTGCTAAGCTGTTTTTTTGTTTTTTGTTTTTTTAACATGAAGAAGCAAGATGCTTAATGAAGGAACAGCTTGTGATGCACCATTGTATAATTTGCTTTATATTAAATTATACCTCACTTCCTATAATATGTCGCTAGGGTTATGAAATACATCTATAAGACAAGGATTAAGTAATTACTTAAATAAATTATATGAGAGATTAACCTATATTTATCCCAACTAATAAAATTTGATGCGAATATGGTTTGGTTTGGTTTGTTTTTGAACATATTTCAAATCAAATCAAACCAATTGGTTTTCACTAGAAACTAACTAATTGGTTTCAAGTCATACAAAATAACCAAACCAAACCAATATCTCTAAGTTGGTTTATTTTATCAAATAATTCAAAAATACAAAGAAAATAAAGGTTTGCCTATTAATTTTAAGGAAAAAAAATATTAACCAATAGATCAATTGTAATTTGCCATTCATATTAAAAGTTTGACTAATATATACTGTAAGGTTTGGCTCATATTTTAATGATACCTAAGGAATATGGGAAAACCTACCTTATTTATTGTCTTGCCATTTGTTTTAGTTCTATCTTATTTGTATTTTTGTTATTAATTGTAGCTATCATATTGTGCTGTCTCTGTGTCATATAAATAGGAGTTTAGCCTATTGTAATAGGTGTGAAGAGAAAAGAGAGACGTGAGACAGTTAGCAAAGAACGATTAAAGCTACAGCGAGAGTCTATCTTGCATTTATTATCGACGTTGTCTTAATAAAATTCTCCTTTTGCCTGTGGAGTAGACATTGGCTGAACCACATAATTATGCACTTGAATTACTCATTCATTCCATCTCGTTTCACATCACATTTTTTCCAACAAATTGGTATCGAGAGCTAGGTTTTGGGTTGGGCGTCATCGTGGGTATATGTGAAAAACACACGGAAAATTAGTTAAATTTCGCAAAATTTTTTACGTATTAGAGCATGAAAAGCGTGAATGAAGAAGGAGATCTGGTGTAACACTCACATGGGAGCTGCTATGACAGGTTTGACCGCTTTTAACCGAGGTGAACCAAACTTTGACTTTGAGCGTTGACCAGGTTTGACCGAAGTTTGACCGGACCTACCCAACGTTTTTGGATGTGCTTGAGTTTATTTTTGCACTCTGTTTTGCTAAATTCTGCTCTGAAGTATGCATTTAGGGATACTGTCAACTTTGACCGCGGATTTGACTTTTGATCGGGTTGACCAGAGTGAACCAGAGAGGTATTAAAGGGTTTTTCAGCATGCTAGGTTTGATTTTGCAATCGATTTGACCAAATTCTGTTTGAAGTGTATGTGTTTTGGAAGAGACGAAGATGAGTTCAAATTCGACGAAATTTGAGATTGAGAAATTCAACAGTAAGGGCAATTTTAGTGTTTGGAAGATTAAGTTTGAAGCTTTCATGGTCATGCAAAGACTTTGAAAAGTGCTAGAAGGGAAGGTCAAGAATGAATTGGAATCAAAGAAAAAGGAAGAATTAGAGAAAAAGGCTATAAGTGCAATACACGTGAGCGTCTCTAATGATGTATTAATGAAGATAGCCAATAAAGAGAAAATAGTTAAGGTCTAGAAAGCTCTGATGGATCTCTTTGCATCTAAATCACGCTAACAAATCGTCTTTATATCAAGAAAAGATTATATACGCCCAAGATGAAGTAAAGTACGCTCGTGAAAAAACACTTTGATGAGCTTAATTCCATTGTGATAGTGTTGAAGAACATAAAAGTGATGATTGATTCAGAAGATCTTTCCCTTGTTTTGGGTTGTTCTCTACCGCCCTTATATGGTAACTTTGTATACACTTTGTTGTACGGATGTTACAAGATCATCTAAGATGATGTTTGTTCAGCATTAAAGTCCAAGAATTTGAAGAAACACTTCCCCAGGAAACAGAGTGGAAGTTCAGGGAGAGGGATTAGTGAGTAGGGCAGTGGAACACAAGAAATGGAGATTTTCGTGGAAGTCAAAATCAAGAGCAAAAGATGTGACGTGTTTTGAGTGTGGGGAACAAGGTCACCTAAAGCACATTTGTCCAAAAAGAGATAAGTAAGAATTAGCGAATGTTATGGATGATGTGGAGGACGAGAGTTCTGATGGTACTAGAGGTATCTTGTCTATCATTATAGGACAATGGGAAGACCAATGGATTCTTAATTCTGCTGCTATGTTTCACATGTGCCCTAGGAGAAATTGATTTTCAACTTATTACGGAAAGAGTGGGAAAGTCTATCTAAGGAATGACCTTACACAAAAGGTGGCTGGAACTGGCATCATAAATATCAACATGTTTGATGGCACTATCATACCTTTCGAGTGTTGGCACGTCCTTGAACTAAAAAAGAACTTGATTTCTCTTAAGCAGTTAGGTTCTCACAGATGCAGGTTTCATTGCAAGAATAAAATCCTTAAAGTGTATAGAGATTCCCAATTACTCTTGAAAGGGTTTTTGACAGATAGTCCCTGTATTCTTGATGATTGTACAGTCAAGGATGTTGGGGCGATAGATGGATAGAACTATGCCATAAAGCAGGCAGAGCTGTATGACGATGCTCTTGGGGCTCTGCAGGATGGCAATGGAGGGTCAGTTCGAAAAGAAATACAAGATTAATGTGTATATTCAAATGTGCAGTGCGAGGTTGTTACTGAGCAGAGTGGACATAGTGAAGAATCCCTCGAAGATGGAATAGATTAGGTTGCTTATGCTTTAAGTGCTGCAGCAGTGAGTGTGCATGAGCAAAGGTTCCATGGTAGGGTTGAAGATAATCTAAAGGTGGCTCAACTGAGAAGCACTGTGAGTGAAGAGATAGAGTCTCTTTGTAGTTTTGAGGACAAGATAGAGCATGTGTGTGATGTTCCGAGTCGAGTGGTGTTAGCATCGAGGTTAAGGATGTTATGATAGACACTCGACATGTTTCACTTGCAAGCAATGTAGGTAACGGGGATGCGGTGCTATGAAGACTTAAAAGGGTAGTGAATAGGTCACTTTGATGGTTGTGAGGCATTGCATGTATAGGCAATGCGAAGTAGTGAGCCCAGGTGGGGCTAATTGGCAAAAGAGAAGAGAATTTTGGTTAGTCGATAGGAAGTGAATACTGTCCAAGGTGGAGATTTGTAAGGTCCGGCTCGTATTCTAATGGTATCTAAGGAATATGGAAGAACTGGCTTATTTGTTGTCTTACATTTTCTCTAGTTCTGCTTTATTTGTATTTTTGCCATTAATTGTACTTGTCATATTGTGTTGTCTCTGTGTCCTATAAATAGAAGCCTAGACTATTGTAATAGGTGTGAGAGAGAAAAGAGAGACGTAAAGCAGTCAGTAGAGATCAATTAGAGATACAGCGAGAGTCTATCTTGTATTTATTATCGACGTTATATTAATAAAATTCTTCTTTTGCCCATAGAATAAGGGTAGGCCGAACCACATAATTACATGTCTTGGATTTCCCGTTTATTTTGTCTCATTATACACCAAGTTTTTTCCAACTTATACATAAAACTAGGGGCGAATATAATTGTACATGATTAGTTAATATGCACATAAAACTAGGGATAATCATAATTCGTTTTTATTTGATTGTGAACGTATTCTAAATTAAACCAAACCAATTACTATAAAATAACCAAATAAATCCGAATTTTTTGATTGATTTGGATTGTTTATGGTCAGTAAAACCAATCCATATTTACCCTTAAATAAAATAAATTAAATGCATAAGACCAAGGTGTAAGGTAGGTACACAGACATCTGTCTACCAAACCAAGTGCACCTATATCTCATTTGTCTACATCATGATCTTTTATGTGTGCATCTCCAAGCGCTCACCATTCATGTCGACGATACCTCTTGACCCGTGAAACTTTTTGGCCACGGGAGAGTGCTTTTCAGTTGCATCTGCACATTTCCATATTTCCCTTTTTGGGTGATGTGAAAACTTGCATTTAGTAACTGTTCAACTTAATATATATAGAGTATTGAATTATCAGAATATGGTGAAGCATGCCATATGTTTGGCTGGAAGCTTTCATGGCCTCTACACAGTAACATGGTAAAAGATGCCCTCCCAATCAGTACATGACTGAGTACTTACTGTTGAAAGGAAAAAAGTTCATCTCCAGGTTCTCACCATGGTAAGAAGTACAAAAGTTTCATCACGTAATGTCAATCCATCGTCTCTAACACAGCGATTGATTTCGATATTATTAAACGAGATAAGATGGTGTTTATGATTGCGTACAGCTAGTACTTAATCGCGCTTGCATGCCTTTAGTTAATTGGGGTTTTCGGGACAGGTAAAGTGACTGAGACTATATATTTCGAGAGTAAAAATCTAAGTAATTAGAATTTTGTACACAGCAGGGGATGGATGGGTTTTAGGGGTTGGGGATCATGAGAAAGCCAAAAAAATGGAGCTGCATTTAGTCAATTGATTTCGATGTTATATATGCTAGGCCAGGTTTCATAGCCATTGATTTGGATTTGTGAGTTAGTATTTCAAACAAATTTAAGTGGAGTATAATCGAGAACCTTACGCGCTACCCTTAAAATTTATAACTTCTTCACGTGGGTAAAGTTGTTTTTCACATCCAATGCTTCATGAGCCAAAAAAAGAAAATCCAACACATGAAACAAGACTGAATTGGATGTGTGTGAAATTTGCTTTTGGGGGTTGGTTTAATAGTATTTGTGTCCAAGCTCTTATTGTTTTGGTTGGTGAGTCCTCTTCTCATCTTTTGGTATGGTTGTGTTTTGCCCTTTGCGTGGGTGTCGTAGAGGTCTTCATATAGGTGTGTCACATGCTTTGTAAAAATGTTAAGCTGATTTACTTGTTTAAGTTGAGTTTGGAGATGCATATTATACAGAAGTTTTTGTTAATGGTCAAGGATAATGTCATCTGCAACAGTCATGCTTCCTCTTGTGGTCATGTTTTTTATCTTCTATTATAATGGTTATATAATTTTTTGACCAGATCTCTCTGGTCCTGAGTATATATCCATCTTCGATTTAGTGAAAGTTAATTTGTTCTGGGACAACAAAAAAATAAACAATCTCTTATAAAATGGTAGAAAACATGGAAATTCACTGTAAAATTAAATGTTCCTAGATATATTAGTCCAAAATTTTAACGTGACCTTAAAGTCTATAATTTATTTATGTCTAACAATGATATATTTTCTTACAATTATGTTTGAACTTGTACTGAAGACAACCCTTATTTTTAGTATACTTTCATCTATTATCATTTCATGTACACCATTGGTTGTATTATTTACCATTACGATTTTTACTAATATAGTCATAATCCAGGCCTCTTGATTCGATTTGTTGACAAAATTGGATGTATAACTTGTGAATCGTGTAATATAAAAACCAATAAATCTCAAAGAAAAATCTTAGAAAATGCAAGACAATGTTGGTGAAGCATGGCAAGATCGAGGTCTGGCTCGGGTGTAATCTCCTTAAATTCTTTCGCTACAGATTCTTATAGTGGGATTAGTCTTTCATCAGTTGTAACTGATGCAAAATTTATAAGTTTAGAATAAAAATTTGTATATCTAAAACAAAAATTTTCAGGATCTTTTAAAAAAAATTGTAATCTTACAAATTTTTATTTTAGACTTATAAAATTTTTATGGACCAATGATTTTTTATTTTAGACCTACAATTTCTTTTTTGGGCTGATGAATTTTTGTTTTAGACCTACAATTTCTTTTATGGACTGATGAATTTTTGTTTTGGACCTACAATTTATTTATGGAATAAATGAATTTTTGTTTTAGATTTACGATTTTTTTATGGACTAATGTTACAAATTTTTTAAAATGTCCTACAAATTTTTGTTCTAAACTTACAAACTTTTCAGTTGTAACTGATGTCGGTTACCACTGATGGAAGAGCTTCCCCTTATAGTGCTCACGATTTAACAGCATAAGTGTCCAAGGTAAAATGGTATTCATCTAACAATCAAAGTACTTCAAACTGTTCAGATACGACAAATCAAACAATGCCTCTCTTTTTGATGGAAATAAATGTATGACATGAAAGTCACAATCTTTAGTACAAATGATGCTAAAAGTTCTGGGTACTTAGCTCTGCTACTTCTCTTGAACCCTTCTACTAAATTATCTGAGGGAGGCCTGCTATGGGCTGATCCATATTTATTCTTGGGCTCAAGCCTGTGGTTGGGCCACTGCTTAATGACATTACTCCCGCCGCCCAATAGAACCTTGTCCCCAATGTTCGTTTTTTCCAAGTAGCTTCTTCTGGAGATAAATGACTCCATTGCACCAAGACTTGAGGTGAGTGAAGTATTTAGGTATCGATAGGTAGCTGCTGAGTGATGTTGGTTTAATTTGGAGGAAGAGGCGGAGGACCATTTGCGTTGGTCAACCCGTTCGCTTAGGTTTTGTTGCTCAACTATTTTGGCATAAAATATACCAAACCCTCTTATGGTCTACTATAAATGCACAACACCCCTCCTGTAGTACCAAAAGTTTCACCACAATCTAAGTGAGAGTTTCGCACGTACCCCTTACTGTTGATACTCTCTCTAACAGTGTTAAAAATTTACAGCAAAAAGACATTAATGGCCTTACCCTCTCATTCAAATTTCCTTTCCTTTTTCCACCAAATATATATATATATATATATATATATATATAGTCTTCTCATGGCTGTGAGATGTAGGGAATTGCGCCATACGTATAGGCAGCGATTGAGTTGGATGACTACGTGCTAGATGATCAACATTTAATTCCACATGACTGGACCATCTGTATGAAGCTTGATAGTTGATAAGTAGACTGAATTGTAGACGGAAGCATGAGAGGTAACGTTAAATCCTTTTACAGGTTGGTCTCATAACATAATGATATACCAAATCGTCGAACAAGAATGGTGCGTGATTGGGTAATGGAAAGTGATATTTGATGGGAAAAATGGTATTCAGATGCATAGAACCTGAAATATACAATCAACTACAAGTGTATGATGATCTTCACAATTTTTCTCAACGCCCGTTTTAATTTGTCTCCTTCCTAGCAACTCTCCTTTTTCTCGGATCAGAAATTAATTAGGATGATTGTTTAACCTCTACAACTGCATAACGTTCAGGTACATAAAATTAAATTTGCTTGTATTTCAATGGAAAGGTTTTATGACCATTTGCATTATACAATTTGTGATGATAATAATAATAAATCCGAGTTATTACAAAATAGAATACCAATCTCACACAAAATAGATGTGAAACTGGGATCTCAAGCATTTTAATACGTAACTTGCTGCTTGCATGTGGCTGCATAAATTGTTTCACTAACATAAAGAATTATTACACAATGTGGGCATAAACAAAATTGATGATCACAAGAATGCTAACGATGTATAATACAATAAGGGCTAAAATTGATTTGGGGATTTTTGATTTTCTATAAGCCTTCACATTTGAGAAAGGAGTTTGATAGGCACGTTTGGGCGTTCGAGAATTTTTGTTTTTATTAATTGTTATATACGTGTTTGCCAAAAAAAAAAAAAATTTGAATGAGTGGGTAAGGTTATTAATATCTTTTTACTATAAATTTTTAACACCATTAGGTGAGTGTAGACAGTAAAAGGGGTGTATTGAACTTTTACTCACCACAGAGGCTTGTCGAGGGACTTTTGGCACCCCAAAGGAATGTTGTACACTTATGGTAAACTATAGGGGGTCTGATGCATTTTACCCATTATTTCGGCCTCTTGGAATTTGGCCAGCGCTATTGCTTGGGAAGGGTAGTGGGTCGCATAGCGTAGACTTCTGCCCGTAAATAAGGCCCAACACTGGAAATTAAACAACTGAGGAAAAAGGGATAGAGTAGGCCCACAGTGCAATTTGCCAGAGATTCAAATTGGGCTTCCTACTTGTGATCCATGATATATCTTGTCTACACCAACAAGCGATATATATATACTGGCCAGGTCGATCCAAAATGAGGACAATAAAATTACAAGTTTTTAAAATCCAATATATAAAAAAAATATAAGAGGTATTTATAGCCAAACATAATCTTGGCATAATTGTGCAGTATCTTTACCACTTGTAAGAATCCTATCTCATATCTCTTATTTGTGACAAATTAGTCACATAACTAATAGCTTTGTTGTTGTTAGTTTATATTCTACTTTCTCATTAAAAAGTGTTAAATCTCATGTGAGGTGCACGTAAATAGTAGATTTTCTCCTTTTTCTCAGAGCTGTTATCGTACAGCTGACATTAGATTTAACATATTTTCTAATAGAAAGTAGAGTTTGGAGTAACGACAATACAAAATCATTAGCGATTTTTCTAACAGGTGCAATGTTGCATTCATTGAGGTTTATTAACTGATCTCCTTGATCTAGCAATTTACCACATTTGAATATTCTAGCATTAAGTATTGCCCAACCCCTAAACCATGGGTTAAATGAATATGTAATATTCTTTTTTTCCTTTTTAGATCTAAATAAAACACAAATAGAAATAATCATAACCAAAGAATAATCTCCCCAAAATCTAAATAATACACGCGTAATCACCGCAATCGTCAAACATACTATGCATACTGTCAACACGCATGAAAAGCTATCAGTTGAAGAATGAGTTTGGTTGATCGTTCCATCCCTTACCAGTAATTGCATATCTTCAATTTGCATGAAAAGCTATTAGTTGAAGCAAGCTTGACAATTGATCGGGGTTATAATTCGGGGCAAAATCAAAATCTCCTAATATCGTAAGCTTTAAAATTTTCTTGTTTCCAGATAGTATAATTCTTTCTCTATCTTTTATTAAATAAATCTCTTTTTTTTTTTTTTTTGAGATGAACTTTGATTTGAATGTGCTTTTGAAAATGACTTGGGGAATGATAATAATGGCCAATATACTATTGAGGATTTTTTCAAACCTTTTTCATAGGTCAATGTTTTCTTAGTGAGAAAGCGGCTTTCATTTTCTATAAAAAATATGCTCGACATACCTATCACCAAGTGCCCAAACAAGAGAAACCAAGACATGAATGCTGACCCAAACTAGGGAAAGCAAAAACAAGTTACAGCTAAACGTGGAATGGTTAATCCGATTTTCTCTGTCAAATTATAAAAAATGCCAACATTTTTTTTGTTTTCATTTTATTTCTTCTGGGTCATGAGCATGATAATTGAGACAATTTTTAACTTCACGCTGGAAACTCTTGTGCCCAACCTCACATTTGATTTTTTTTTTTTTTTTTGGGTAAAAACCTCACATTTCACTTGAGTGGCGAAACAACGTAATAATATTACTCGCACTTTTCATAGTTTTTACACTTTGAAAAGATGTGATGGCAATTGCAAATAAGGAAGCAACTGGTAAGGCAACGAGCAACCAGCTCATTAGTATTTAGATTTTGGGGAGATTATTCTTTGGTTATGATTTTTTCTATTTATGTTTTATTAGATTTAAAAAGGGAAAAAAAAAGAATATTTATACATTGATTTAACCCATGGTTTAGCGGTTAGGTAATACTTAATGTAAGAATATTTAAATATGGTAAATTATCATGTCAAGGAGATCATTTAATGAATTTTAACGAGTGTCACATTGCACCCGTTAGAAAAACCAAACCAATAATTATGGGTCTAATTTATCACAAATGAAAGACAAGAAATAAGATTGTTACAAGGGACAAACATGGATGATTGGTGTAATTTATTTCATTTGCAAAGTAAGTTGCTAGATTCGAGTATCAAATAGTGCAAATTATATTATGCACCCTAACTTCCGTATACTCACCCAGCTATGTATACCTTAACTCACGTTCCTTAGACTAACTCCAACAAATCCCCTAAAACACAAAAAACCCCATATTTAGGGGTTTTGTTAGTAGCAAAGTGCTCCAACAACTCCCTTGTCCCATCCCCAAAATTTTAGGTTTTTTTTTCAACCCCAAACCAAAACACTTATATATAGGGGTTTTTTTTCATCCCCAAAGCCAACCCCCAAATCCCATCTCTTTTCCTCATAATTTTAAGACTACAACATTATAAAATAAGGGAACTGTTGGAGTGAAACTGAAATTGGGATTCTCTAAACTGAATATTTGATAAAAAATAAGGGAGCTATTGGAATAGAATTAAAAATAGAGGATCACAAAATATAAAAAAATTACTCAAATCACTTAAATTTAAGGAAAAAAAATAGGGGAGCTGTTGGAGTTAGGGCTGTGCATTATTCGGGGAAACCCAATTACCGACCTGAAATTTCGGGTTCGGGGAAATTGGGTTTGGGGAAATGGGGAACGGGGAAAAAATTATCGGGGATGGGGAAAAATATTGGGGAATCAGGTTGGGTAACGGTATAATTTTTTTTATTTGGAAAATTCCCAAAAACCCGAACTACTTATATATATATATATATATATATAAAATACATATTATATATTATATTTGGTTTTTTAATAAATATATTTTATGCATATTATATATTATATTTGGTTTTTTATTTCTTAGACATATCAAAGTGAGCATTGAACTAACAAAAAAAATAACTAAGATTTGAAAGTTCATGGAGTAACGGAGAATGGAAATGAATGGTTATCGGCAACTTATAAAATAATGTTTTTCATTTATGCTTTGGACTTTTATTTATGCTATGGTTGACTGATTATGACTTATGAGAGTATGGTCTATGTACTTTATTTACGTTGTGGTTTGAAACCATGGTTTATATACTTTATTTATGTTGTGGTTTGAAGCTATCGTCTATTTAGTTAATTATGATGGCATATTTTCGGAGATTTCCCGATCCCCGTTCATTTTTCCCCATTCCCCAATTCCCTAAAATGTATTTCCCATTGGTGAATTGGGACGGGAAACGGAACACAAGTCCTTCTCCAAATATTATTTTGGAAAAAAAAATTATGTTGATTAGAGCGAAAAATCCCAATGAACACCCCTAGTTGGAGTTAGCCTTACACATGCCTTGTATAAGTGAAATAATTTCCATCTCTCCCACTCTTTCCTTGCTACTATCTCTCACCAAATCCCAAACCAGTCGTTTTTGTCTCTCTCTCTCTCCCTCTCATATTCTGTCTCATCAAATCTCGAAACAGATCATAGATAATTGCTTCTCTCGTTCTCTCTCCCTTCTATTCTTTCTCATCAAATGCAAAATCCTAACCTTACCTTGTCAAGCCTTCTTCAACCTCTGTCACATTGCTGCCTCGCTCGATATCGTCTTCCTCCTCGCCATTGACAAAAATAACCACTATCTCTTCATCAAACTATGTTGCCTCGATGGCAGTTGTGCTGATTGTGGAGTGGTTGACATTTTTTTGGTTTTTCTTTTTTTTTTCTTTTGATTTTGCTTTGTAAAAGATCGCAAATTAATTATTGAATTAATTCACTTAATTTAACTAATTTAATTATTTATGCTTTGGTGGTGGTGGTGATGTGGTTGTGGTGGTGGCGGCAATGGCGTGGATGTGAAGTGGTTGTCATTTTTTTTCTTACTTTTTTTTTTTTGCTTTGTAAAAGATCGAAAACTAATCAACGAATTATTTCACTGAAATTTAATTATTTATTCTTTTGTGGTGGTGGTGGTGGTGGTGGTGATGGTAGCTGTGGTTGCGGTTGTAGTTGGAGTGGTGATGGCAGCGGCAGGTGGTTGTGAGTGGTTGGCATTTTTTTGTTTTTCCTTTTTTTATTTTGCTTTGTAAAAGAGAATGGAAAGAGGTGGATGTGGTTGACAGGTATGAACAAAATTGTAAACAGGATGTTTATAATTGTAAATATTTCAATCAAAACTATGGATGCATTGTTTATGGTGCGAATGGAAAGGTTATGAACTTGTTAGTTGTAAATCGTAAATGTATGGTGAATAATTAAATTTATGAACATATTATATAAAAATTGTGAATAATTAAAATATTTAACATAAAATATTAAAATTATAAACATGTAATGTGCAATATGTAAATAATTAAAAATTGTAAACATATATTATAAAAATTATGAACGTATAAAAATTATGAACTCATATATATGTAAATAATTAAAAAATGTTGAAATAATTGAAAAATATTAAAATTATAAACATATAATATAAAATTTGTAAAAAAAATAAAATTATGAATATATTATATAAAAATTGTGAATAATTAAAATATTTAACATAAAATATTAAAATTATAAACATGTAATGTGCAATATGTAAATAATTAAAAATTGTAAATATATATTATAAAAATTATGAACGTATAAAAATTATGAACTCATATATATGTAAATAATTAAAAAATGTTGAAATAATTGAAAAATATTAAAATTATAAACATATAATATAAAATTTGTAAAAAAAATAAAATTATGAACATATTATATAAAATTGTGAATGTATGAAATATGTATTTTTAATATTTTTTATTTTATGAAATTTAAGAATAAATTGTAAAAGGAAATGAAATTAAACTAAAAAAAAAATTAAACTTTTATTCCTTTTTTGTCAGTGTGAGGTGCGGACACTTGATTTTGTTTGTCGCTTTTGTTTTGTTTTGTTTTTTTTTGGTTCGGCACTGCGCATGTGGAAACCACGCAATGTGGCTGGCCATTCTTTCCAGGCACACCATTCGTGGGTTCATAATATACAGTTTGCCTCAAATAGTCTCGTACTGTTTAAAAAAATATATCATTTGGTTGTTATTGTTTCAAAAGTAACTTACATAATTCTTAATGTTTGAAAAAATTATCCATTAGTCTTTATTATTTTAGAAGTGACCTATTTGAACCCAATATTTATTTTAAAAAAAAAGTCCAATTGATCTCTGTTTTGATCCTCAAAAGTGATCTTTTTTTTTTTTTGGCTAAATAAGCCATGAACTTGTTTAGATATTAAAATTTACAAGAATCAACATCCCAATTTACAAAATATTCCCAAAATCAGTCAAAGTTAAAGCCAATTTCCCATCTCCTACACAAAAACTTGTTAGTGCCAGTATTATTAACATATGACCAATTAGTTAGGATGAAATTAACACCTTTTATAAAGATTGAAGACCAAATAATCACTTTTCGAATAATAAGGATTAAGTTGACATTTTTTATAAATAATAAAAAAATAAATAAGTTACTTTAAAACAATAAGAACCAAAATGATATTTCTACAAATAATAGAGACCATTTGGGCAGTAGTTCTATTTTTATTTTCCCCTTTTCTTTCTTTCTTTTCTTTTTTCCCCTCATATCCCTCTGCTTCAAAATTTCAAAACCAAAAAAAAAAAAAATACAAAAAAGAAAGGGGAAAAAAAAGATTAAAACAGATATGTGGCCTTTTTGCCCTTTTCTTCTTCTATTGAATGGTTGTTGCTTCCGATTCTTTAAAGGGTTATTTAAGGATTTGAAATTTAGATGACTAGTTTTGTTTTCTTCTTTAAATTCCTTCAGCATCAAGATAGAATATTTCAATAAACCGATGGGATAATCAATATTTAAGCCCTTAATCTATGGAGCTTAATGAAGGCATAATCTTAACAAATTGATTTGTTTAAGGCCCTTATTTAGCTAGAACCATAGCTTTAATTGTTCATCACTTACTAATGCATTTCCCATACTTTATAAATTAATTTAAATTACAATTTTTAATATTATTAGCTATATAAAATTTAATAATATCAAATCAATATCAAAATTCGTACATCGCACGGGTCACAAACTAGTATCGTTAGCATTGTTCAAACTGCATATGCTTGGCTATAAGCTTTCCATTCCCCTTCTAAAAATCAAATATTAATTAATCTTCGTCTCAAGGTTTGAAGATGGGTTTGGGACAATATGATCAAGAAAGAAAATATTAAATTAGCTTAATGTCAGCTTCAACAAGCTCATATTCAATATGACAGAAACAAAATTAGAGCTGCTGATGAGCTTGTGGTTTGTCAACTAGAAGCATTGTGCAGGAGTAAAAGAGCTTATAAAGAAAAGCAGTTGAAAAACATGAATGCTGGGCCTGTTTGGATTGGTTTTTCTTTAAAAAAATAATTTCTTTCTGAAAAAGTTACATTAAATTTGCAATAACTATATGATTTGGCTTCTAGAAAAACTGAAACTTTAAAAAAAAGCTAAAATGCAGCTTTTTAAGAAATTAGAATTTTCAGTTCCTAAAAAAAAACTATTTTTTTTAAAGTTATTGAAAAAAACACTTTTGAAAAACAAAGTTCTGGGGAGACTTTCGGAAAAATTGAGGTCACAAACTTAGAACGAAGGAAAGTGAGGTGGTTAAGATGAAACAAGAGGGCTATTCATGATTTTGTCCAAGCCATTAATTGCCTTGATGAAAGTTTCAGCCTGGAATTTAGACAGGGCAGCCAATGTGATTGAACATTCAGTTTTGTACACCAAGTGGTCTCACAAGAAGTACGCGGTTGAATCTTCCATTGCGCGCAGAATCTTTCATGGATTCGCGGTCCGATCCTGTAACATACACCGCGTGATGAAGTTTGATGATCTGATTGATGCTTTAATCAAAGACCCTCAATCTAGTTTTGCCAAATATTGCAGAAAAAGAAGTACTTTTTGATTGTTCATCCTGAAATGGAAGCATCATTTTTGGGTAATGAGGATCGCAGGACTCTTCAGTTGAGCCTAAAGCTGATACGTTTACAGTTAACCGCGGAAGTGAATGTTCGGATCTCTATATGGTGTCTGTAGAGGAGCTGAAGGATGACAAATTTCTTAGCAGTGAAGAACAAGAAAGATTTAAAGTTGAGTTCATGGTCATGCCTGGGTTTAGAGTTGGTGAGACTAATAAAATCTCGCGTTTATCTCTCGAAAATGAAGTCTTGAAATCTTGATTATAATTATACGCCATGGAAGTTCCTTAGGGATGCTCCAGCGGTAAGATTTGGAGATGGATATAGCTCTTAATTCAAGTTTGAATCTAGTCCGTTATCATGGATTGAATATCCTTAACTTAACTTATGCACAATATAGGGAAGAAATTTGCCAGTTAGTAGTCGAGCTTCACCAGGTATACTGGTGGTCAGATTCCGCTACTTGATTTCCCTTGTCAAAAAAAAATATGCCATGGTAGAGTTTCAAGTCATCAATGAGCCAAAGATGCAGTTTCTGTTGTTTAATGCTTCATACACACAGTTAATTTATATTTTTCATATTTAAAATATTTTTAATTTTTCTTATATCAAGTAAAAGAGAAAAAATTAAAGAGTATGTATTAATAATTGAGATTCTTATTTAAAACAAAGAAAAGCCATTGTATTTACATTCCCAAAGCCTAAAAGAAGTCCAAAAATTATATACATGCAAATATGTAACATCAAATAATATTACATGTCACCCCTTTTCTCGTCATCTTTTTATTTCTCTTGACGCGACGTTTTAGCTGACATTCTAGTTGTCATATAAACTAAATAGATATTTTTTTTTATTTTACTTTCTTATTCTTTTTATTTTTTTCTCTTCTTTTAATTCTTTTCCTAATTTATCTCTCTATCAAAATTAACTTTTCAATCAATCCTTTTTTTCTTTTTTTTTTTTGGTCGAAATCTGTTCCACTTTTGTTTAACCCATAGCAGCCATTATCAAACCTTTTTTTTTTCCATTAATAGAAACTTTTGATTGTACCAGATGAAGTAGGAAATGGGTAAGGCACACATGTAGCTAGTTGGGTCCCAATAGCAGTCACTACTTGCTATGAAGCAGAGTGTTCACTGTAAACCCTCGACTCAAAAACCCATCAATTAGTGGTCCCAATTTTCTTCCGTGCATGATGAATTTCCAGAAATGAGTCTTTTACTAATTTTTGTTTCTTTCTTTTTTTTTTTTTTTGGAATTTTTACTAATAAACCCATGACTCAAAACACATCCTGCTGATGTTAATGTTACTAAACCACAATTTATTTACTCATATTAGAGTTGTAAGAAACATGCGATCGTTCGATTAAATGGAGTCCAAGCACCAGTGGGACTTGTGTAACGATTAAAAGGAAGAAGCTCGTCCAGCCACATACCTATTGTGTCCACGCAATGAACTAAATGATGGAGCCCGTTTCCTCTTTTTAGCAGGCTACGTAATGTTTCTATAGGAAGAACATAGATTCAAACTTACAATTTTTATTGCAATGGTTCGTATCAAACCACAACATTAGGGGGGAGAGTTAAGTTCTTATTGACCAAGAGTATGTTGGGCAAAAGATGTGTATGTTACCAACAAATTTTTTATTGAGGTGGTAACAGTCTCACTCTCGTAAGGAGAAAAACAAGAAATTCGAATCTTGGAAGCGCCCTTATTGAGAGAGCTTTTCTTGAACCGTTCCCGACCCAATAGGAATTAGTCTCAAATCCAATATAATTTGGGAACACCCTAGCTTAAAGCAAAAAAAAAAAAAGATGTGTGTGTTGGGCAAAAGATATCGATTTTTTTTTTTTAAATAAAAATAAGAGAGCTCAGATGCACTAGATTTCATCTAATCATTCAGACGACGGTGAGGACCCTACCTCAACCAAATGCGCTAATCATCATGGCTCCCAACTTGCACCAGCCGGGAATCGAACCCGGGTCTGTACCGTGGCAGGGTACTATTCTACCACTAGACCACTAGTGCTGAATGTTCATTCTATCTTCCTCATTTCTTAGACGTATAATTACTCTGGGGATTACTCTTCTTCATACTATGAAAGCTTCTCATCAACTGGCAAAACGTGAGAGGCCAAGGTTCACTGGAACACTCTCTTCGCCATTTACTCTTATGGTGGCTCTCTGGTGATGCAGGAACGAGCTGGTGGAATTTTTTTGCTTTGTATCGTAAATAGCAATCACTACTTGTTATATAAAGCAGTGGGTTGACTATAAAACCCATCAATTTGTTAGCCCCAATTTTTCCCGTCTTTGATGAATTTTCCAAAATTAGTCTTCCGATCCACTAATTTTTTGTTTCTTTTCTTTCTTTTTAATTTGGGATTTTTCATTATAAACCCATCACCCAGAATACATCCCGCTGACATTCTCATGATGTTCAAGAGTTGCTGTGAGCTACACCACCATGCAACGTTTTTACGTTTGTGTGAGATTTGACGCATACATATTATCTACGGTGGAACAATTTTTTTTTTTTTAAGTCTAATAATTAAGCACAATTTATTTATATTAGAATTCTTAAATATATGTGGTTGTTCGACTACATGGAGAGGGTGTTTGGCTTTGCTTATTTGGTGCTTATAAGTGTTTAAATAGTAAAAAATATGTTAAAAGGTGTTTTTTTAGCTACTTATAAACACTCGAAATAAGCAAAACCAAACACCCTCGGAGTCCAAGCACCAATGGGACCTACATCGAAATAAAAAGACGGAGCTCGTGCAGGCTGCAGCCACATAGCAATGTGACTTATGAAGGGAAATAAATGATAGAACACGTTCAATCTTTTTGGCAGACTTAGCAAACTAGTTAATATTTCAATCGAAGAAAGAGTATTACAGTGCGTTTGGTTTGCCTTTTTTTTTATTTTTCTTTTTATAAAAATAAAAATTAGGATAGAAAATTTATTTAGTTAAATTTTTTCCTTTTCATTTTCAAAAAATAGAAAGCAATTTTCTAAGAAATTAGAAAATATCAAAAAAGTGCTTTCTTTAAAAATAAGGTGATGATTTTATAAATACCTCTAAAAGATTTAGAAAATAAAGTGGTAATTTTATGAATAACTCTAGAGATTTAGAAAATAAGGTGGTAATTTTGTAAATATTTCTAAAAAATTTAGAAAACAACATGACAATTTTGTAAATAATTCTAAAAAGATTTGGAGAACATGGTGGCATTTTTTTAAATATATCTAAAAAAATTTAAAAATAATGTGGCGATTTTGTAAATATCTCCACAAAATTTAAAAAATAAGGTGGCATTTTTGTAAATATATCTAAAAGATTTAGAAAACAAGGTAAAAATTTTGTAAATATCTCCACAAAATTTAAAAAACAAGTTGGCATTTTCGTAAATATATATAAAAATTTAGAAAACAAGGTAATAACTTTGTAAATATCTTCACAAAATTTAAAAAACAAGATGGTAATTTTGTAAATAAACATCAAATTTTGTTAACTAAATATATTCTCTAAATTCTAAAAAACAGGAAATGAAAACTGTTTTTAAAAAATAAAAATAAAAAATAGGCAAACTAAACGCAACCTTGGATTCAAAATTACAATGTCTTACCACAATGTGTCGTACCAAACAATTCTATATATCATTCCGGAAGAGAATTAAATTCACATTGACCAAGTATTTGTGGTCAAAAGATACCGAAATTAATAATTTTTTAAGAAGAAAGAAAAGAAAAATAAGAGCTCAGATGCGCTAAATCTCATCCAAACACTAAGATGATTGGGAGGACCCTAACCTCAACAAGGTCGCGCAAATTAATCGCCACAGCTCTATTAGAAGCATGCACCAGCCGGGAATCGAACCCGGGTCTGTACCGTGGCAGGGTACTATTCTACCACTAGACCACTGGTGGTTGTTGATCCACAAATTGTGGACAAAAGTTTTCTTGTTGTTACGATTCGCCGTTTTGGGTCTTCCAAATAGGGCCTCCAAAGTTTAGCTAACTTCATCTGAAATCTTCCTTGCTCGGAGGTGCTCTCATCCGCCCCTTCCATTCTTCAGGAAACCAATGGGAGTTCTTGAGGCGGATTGATGATCTTTAGAGCAGATCCTATATCATGTCATATAATTTTGGATTAATTTTTTTTTACAGAAAATAGAGATTTTAAAAAGTTGTTAAAATTTTAAAAAACATATATATATATATATATATATATATATATATATATGAACTTTCGTGCAAAAGGTCGAAATTTAAGTTATCAAAAAACATATTTCTTTGAAAGTCACTAAGAAAAGTAAATTTTATAGCCAATACAAATGAATCCATAAACAATAATTGTCAACGTACAAACCAAATCACCACATATATGGTTGCCCTAATCAATTAGGGTAACATTTTATTTGTAAATTGGCCTAAATAACATGACAAATAAGAAAACATTGGTCTAAATTAAAATAGATTCCTTCCACAATATATTGGTGAACGTTTTAGTTAATTTGAAGGTAATTAATACATGACCGATAATTTGTATCACATGAAGTTTTAAAGAATTCTTATCTAGTTATATTCATTTACTATGAAGAATTTTACTGTTACGAGATGCTTGACCATAATTTCTACCTAATGGTAATAGCAATTGTGTTTGGACTAATATTGTTAATGTGATTTATTTTGTTTCACAATACTCTCTCTCAAAAACAAGACAAAACGCCATATTTGTATATTTATACAATTAACCCGTGTGATAAGTTAGTATAAGTAAAAAATCAATCACTGAAAAAAATGGAGTATTTCTTTGTATATGTATTTTCCTTCTTTCTTCTTTTTCTTGTCTTTTATCTTGCACGAGTTGGACCTTTTGATTTCCTATCATCATGTGTGATTTGCAATATCCAAGTAGTTTATGATAATAAAACGAGAAAAAAAAATTAAAGTCAAAAAAAGAAAGAAAGAGAAAGTCAATTAATCCCAAAGCTAATAAACACATCAGATTACATGTACGAAAGCAGAAAATTTTAATGTGAGTAACTCATCTATAACCACTAATAGTATTGTGAGTAACTCCTCTTGTAAAATTGTGGAGCGATTAGAAAGGATATGGACCATCTAGCCAAATGCTGCCTGCGGGGGCTATGGGAGGGACTACTCCACCAAGATTAGAAGGGAGATTCTTTCTTGAATCTTGGGACGTGTGAATCTCTAGCAATACTAAGGCAACAAAATGCAATTTAGTATATCTTGGAATATTATTTTTGCGATAGCATTTTTTTGGAATGTACGGAAGTAGCGGATGAGATGGTTTTTGAAAGACCTAGAAGTTTGAGTGCCAATGGGTTAGCGAGAGCAATCCTCCCCTAGGCCAAAGATATTGAAGTAGTCTAGGAAGGACAACAAATGAAGGGGATACGAGGCACCATATGGAAATTAGTTGGACCAAACTGAACAAAGGGTAGAAGTTTAATATGGACAGGTGCTCAAAAGGAAGTCTAGGTTTAGCTACAGTTGAGGAAATTATCCAATGAACAAGGTAATTGGAGAACTGACTTTTTATGAATTTTGGAGTTACATTCAACAATAGAACCGAGTTAAATGTGCTAGGGGAAATGTTACATATGACAGAATCTTTTGGTTTGAAATGCTTTGCTTTGGAGACTGACTCATTTGCCACTTCTAGCTTGGTGAATGAACTTATGGCATAACCTTTTGATTTGGAATGCCTTGTTTTCTAGACTTACTCATTTGTTTTTAGCTTGGTGAAAGAACCTCTTCCTCATTTTAGTCCTTTCACACCACCTTTAGAAAATTGTAGAACAATCCTCAATCATAGGAAGGGTGTTTTGCTTAGATATGTCGAAAGAGAAGCCAACAATTATTGCTAATTGGTTGGCGAATCATGGTATTGGCAAACCTTTTGATTGTTGGGCTATTTTGGAGATCTCCGAACAACTTCATCTCTTCTCTCTCTATTGTTCTCTCTCTCTAGTTTTCTCTTTAGATAATAGGTACAGCCTCTCTCCTAGCATGTCTAGACATCGTCTTTATCCTGGTTGGTGGATTTGTGGCAAGTTTACTGACCATTGACATCCTTTTCTTTCTCTCCCTCTTTTGTTTTTGCCTTCGTTCTCGTTGTCATTTTTCTTTGTTTACGTGGGTGTATTGGTGGTTTAACTATTGTGGGTATTGATTTATTTCGTCCTCTATTTCATCGATGGCTGGCCTGTCTTCGTCCTTTGTTGTTAATAGTGCTATGGCTTCAAATTTGGTTATTTGTCAAAATCTTTTTACTTTTAATATTTGACTGTTGTCGGCAGCGTTCTTGCTTATCCTTTTTTGATCCCGTCTATATTTTTAGTATAGAGGTGATAGGATGGTTTGTGTTAACACTTGTTCAAGCCATAGCCCTAAAGGGTCTATCCTACGATATGTGATGTCTAGACCAGTTAGAGTTGGAATTCCCATGGCCCAAGTTTTGTCTGATTGATCAATCTTGGTGAACTCATCTTTATTCGACGATATGTTCACTTTTTTTTTATTAGCGCTTTTGCAGTCTCCGTTTCTGGATTTCAGAAATTTGATAGCATTGCTGCCTTGATAACATATATTACATCTTTATCACATGGCTGTGCAAAGATTCCTACAACGTACAACGGGAATTTTTCTTCAGATGAAGCGCTTTGCCATGCAATGGCTACGGGGGTAGCTGGGTCTGCTGCTGATTTATTGCTGCTTGTCTTCTCCATTTGTGTATTTTGTTTGGGCTTTAGCCCAACAATACTTTATGTGATTTTGTGTCGAGTCGAGTCTCAATTGAATTTGGGTTTGTACTGGTTCTACTGCATTAATAAAATTTTTATTTGAGTTAAAAAAAAAAAAAAAAAAAGGGCAACGGTGCAACTGATTTCAGCCACCCAAAAAAGGACCAAAAGAAAAAAAAAAAAGAGAGACACAATGGTAGGGGATTCAAGCCCACGGGCTTCGAGAAAAGCGCCCACGGGTTTTGGAAGCGTTCCTATATAAGCCGTCCAACTCCACCCCAAAGACCTAAACCTTTCTTTTACATTCCATGCCCGCAGACAGCAGGGGCGTCTCCAAGCTTCAAAGCCTGCAACAATGGTGAGCTTAAACTTCTTATTATTCATCTCTCTAAACGGCTTATAAGCTAATCTGATTCTTATTTATTTTTGCTTATCTGATTTATTCTTCATTTTGTTATTTCAATTTTCTTCTTTTTTTTTTTCTAATTGATTTATTGCATTCTGCAGACTTTCAAGAGAAGAAATGGAGGACGTAACAAGCATGGCCGCGGCCATGTCAAGTTCATCCGCTGCTCCAACTGCGGCAAGTGCTGCCCCAAGGTACTATCACGCGCACACACACGCACTATTGAAGTTTTCCTTTATATTGTTATCTGATATTGTGTCTTTGAATTGCTTGAAGCTATTACATTGTGAGATTGTGATTATTTCGTGTATTCTTTTTTTGGGTCTTCAATGCTCAATGTAGCAGACTGATATTTTTGTTTTCAATTTTTATTGGATCAATAATGTGGGTCATGGATGTGTTTACAGAAGGGTGTAGTTGTTTTATGGTGGAAAATTTTGATTTTTTTGCGGAGGATATGATTCTTTTTTGTTCTGGAGTAGGCTATGGTTGATTTTGTCTAAGTGAATGTAAAAACCAAAAAGTCCAGAGAAAAATTGTGAGGGATTAGGTTAATACAGAGGTCGAAGAATGAATGTAGCACGATGAATTCATTTTATTGTATATATGTAGTTCTGTCACCAATCGAGACCGTCAAATTTATGCAAAGTTCGTGAAATTATTTCATGTCAGTTTCTGGGATTGGATGAGGAGGACATGTAAAATGTTGATCCCGTTTACGTGCTGTGATATTCATCTGTTGATGTTTCGAAGTTGGTGAATTTTCATCTTATTGATTGGTTAGGCTAAGCATGAGGAGATTAATGGTGATATTTCTTTTGAATATTTCTAACAGGACAAGTCTATTAAGAGGTTTCTTGTGAGGAACATTGTTGAGCAAGCTGCAGTTAGGGATGTCCAAGAAGCATGTGCTTTTGATCGTAAGCATCAAACTTCCTTAGCCATTTGTTACTGTAGTTTATAGTTGTTGGTGATAATCCTGATGAATCGCATTTATGCCGTTGTTTTGCTTATACAGAATATGTGCTCCCCAAGCTGTACGTGAAGATGCAATATTGTGTTTCATGTGCAATTCACTCCAAGGTTGTCAGGGTCCGATCTCGTACAGACAGGAGGATCCGCGAGCCACCACAGCGCTTCAGGCGCCCAAGGGTAAATTATTCTCACTTAGCGTGCTCTCTTCTCAATATTTCTTTGTGCACTGCAATTCTTGTTCTGCCAGTAATTGGTAGCGATTGCTACTGTTGGACTTTCTTTTTCGTTGTGTTAGTCTTCAGAGTAATTCAAAAATAGGCAGTTTTTGCATTCCTGCTTTCAAACCATTCTACTGAAACCTTAAGCGGAACCTTTGCTTGACGTTAGCAATCGATTTGGTGTTGCATTTGCTTTGATTCTGAAGCATTTCAATATCTACTCTTTTTTTCATTTTTATGAACTTGGATTCAATGTGGTAATAAAATATGACAGTCAATCGAGTTCCTATACTATGTTTTAGTTCTGGCTAACCACTGATTTATACGAACTTCATGTTTGGAAATTAAAAGCTATCCAAATAATCAGTCTCCCAAAAAGCTTAGGTCTCATTTTACTTGCCAAAATTTTATAAATGTAAACTAGAAACATGAACAAAATACTGAAAATGGTTTTGCTAATGCCTTGTCTTTTCTTACCCTATTCTCCTATCCCGATTTCAGGATGATTTGCCAAGGCCGGGTCAAGCACCACGCCCTGCTGGAGCTCCGGCTGCTGCCCGTGCTTGAAGCGCTGCTTTTATGTCTGCTGTCTTACTAAGCAATGAAAGTTTGCTTGGTTATGCATTTTATAAAATTTCTGATCATTGCCAACAGTTCCATTGCTTTATTATTGTAACGAATTTTGCCGAGAAAGAGGTTTTAGTTCCATGATTAGTTTCCTTTAGAAGTGTTTTTTCCCATAACTTTTGAAATTTTAAATTTTTTTTTTTGAGAAGTTAAAATTTTTGGTTCTCAAAGGAGTCGAATTTAAATTTTTTTTAGGTGTTAGTTTTTTGGAAGTTAAATTAAATAATTGTTATAAAAAGAACTTGTTTTTTCAATAGAAGATTGCTATTCAACTCTCTCGTGCAGCCCTTTCTTCTTCCACCAAGTATGTATATAAATTAGACTAACCTGTAAATCGGAAAAAATAATTACTTTATATATAGATTTTATAGTTTATAGTACAACGAAATATAAATATATTTTACAAAAATTTATTAACTTTTATGTAATTGAAAATATCAGCAAGTCAACAAATAGAGAATTTTTAAACACAGGTATTGTTGCAAATTTTAAGTCAAAGTACTGGTTTTACTTCATCGAGAAAAGATCAGAAAGGTCAGCAAGATATGAAATCAAAGTATTGGTTTGATTTCATCAACAAAGGATCAAAAAGGTTGAGCAAGTTATGAGAAATAGCAGGGAAAGAAAGCTAGAGAAATTTAAAGTAGATAGCATTAAAAAAGTATAGCTGTTGAATAACGTCTTGTGTCATATTTTCATCTTTTCTTATATGATAAAAGCTCATATATAATTCTTTCATTTCTTTTTGTGTGATGCAAATTTATGGATTAAGAGGGTGTTTGGTTGGCTTTCAAACTGATTAAACCTGTTTAAAGTTAAATTAAAGTTCGTAAATGCTTTTATTTTGACAAGAAAGTATTTTTTAAGTGGCTTAAAGCAAAATTTATAGCAGCCTACTCTTACTTTTTATATTTTAACCACTTTAAAGAAAGCAACTTTGACCAAGCTAATTACTATTGTTCCCTGACCTTTTTAATTTTATTCCTAAATTATCCTTAAAAAAGTTAGAAACATTAATATATAAACATCTATGTTTTTCCAAAGTCTTGTATTATAATGTATTAATAATCTATATATTTATATCATGTGAGTCATAAATTAAAGTATAATATTTTAATAATGTTTTTTTATAAGTTAAACAATTATATATATTTACATTTGTTTTAATTAACATTCTATTTTTGTGACTTTAATGGTTACCAATTTAAGTTAGCTTTAAGCATTACTTAACCAAATAATTAAATATTTTTTTATAATTAAACCTCTGTTCAAACAGATAATTACTTAAAAATAAAAATAAAAAATCACTTAAAATCAAAATTATTTTAAATAACTTTTCTATAAACTAATCCAAACGCCCTCTAGATGCTAACACAGCTTGTGCTTTTGAAAGGGCTTTCAAGAGCGATGGATTTGCATGAGTAGTCTAAAGATTGAGATGGATTTGACGGCCCTTTATCCTTACGTGGTTGGCAGCTTATGGCCCGGGATATAGTTCTTGTCTCAGGGCCTTTGGGTGATATTAATTGAGTTAAAGTTAGGACTTGAGGGTTAGATAGACTTAATTGTGTTTGAAAGTTTATAATCACCTATCTTTTAATTTAGGGGTTCCTATTTTAATTTTACTCTAACAACTCTTCCACTTTAGAATTTTGTCTCACATAACCATTACTAGGATTTAAATTAGGGACACGATTTCTAGTAAAATAAAGCTCATAAATATGGGGGTTTTTAGTGTTATTACAAGAGATCTTTAAAAGTTTAAGAGTTTGATAGGAGAGCTATTGGAGCTCATTGATACTAATAGTTTCCCTGGAAGTAGGGCTGTAGGAATTTAGACGAATGGTAGGAGATGTTCTTACTAAATGGGTACGGACTAGAAATATAGGGGTTACAAGACTTTTCTTAGATAGGATCGTAATACTTATAAAAGTTTTAACATAAGTTTCTTTCTTTAGTATTTATTTCAAGTCACCGTTCATCCATACAGACCTTAATAATAATGTTGCTCAAAGGACAGACGAGGTGAAAAATCACCTGAGACTATTGTCGGATAGTTTTTGTTTTTACTCTTTGGCTATTGCCTCTTTGGAATTTTTCCCCTATCATACTAATCACCTGGCTATTAAAAAGGGTGATGAATTAACTCTTACATGCTAGAAATGGCCCTGATAAATTTGAGTGCTCGCTGAGCCAAGAAAGTTAGGCATGTAGCGGACTGAGATAGGCAATTACCAATAACACCTTTCTTTATGTTAGTTTATTACTCAAGGTCAGCAAAATCTAGCACAAATAGAAACATTTTTCGCTGAAATAACATGTTACACCATGTGGAGATAATATCAACATCTTTTCAACATTATGACAGTAAATTGCTATGGACCTCCCTGTCATTTTCGTCGAAAGTATACAGGATTTTTTTTGTGGTATAGAAATCTCCTCATAATTTTTTATAGTCATTAAAAGTAAGTATATGCCCCTTAGTTTTAAAATCGTCATTTTCATCATGCCATTAATTGAAAACAATTACACACGCCCTCATTAACATCTAAAACTGCATTAGAAACCCTATAGTGCAAAAGTTAATTTTTTATTTTAGTTAATAATCTACAAAAATTTTGGACATGAGATAGACGTGTGCTTTCTTACAGTAGTCACAAAATATTATGAAGATAAATAGTGGTGGGTTTTTTTTTTTTTTTTGGGTTGGGGGGGGGTACCCACTGTAGAGTCTTATGCCTTCTTAGAAGATTATAGGGGGATTCATGGCATCTTATCCTAACATTATGTGACATAAATTTGTGAGAATGAGTCTGTTTCTAATGTTGTCAATTTCAGCTATTAATTATCTTTATTCGCAATCTATATCATACTTATTAAGAATTTATATTATCAGTCAACATCTATATCACACTAATTTCAACCGCAAAATCTTGTGAAAGTCAAAGATTATCGGAATCATAAAAGGAATTTAGACCTGTGACTTCTAGAATTTGCATTCGATTGCCTTCATTGGTTGGACATATTAAATGTGTTGTCTTTGACGAACACATCTTTATCTTAGATAATAAAATTCTATCGAAAAGTACATTTTATTTTGTAAGCTTCTTACCACCAATTTTACTTTTGGGAAATAAAATGGAAAATAAACAATTACAAATGTTTTCCATCATCATTTATGTAATTCCTTATGTACTAAATTTTTATCTCTGAATCCATACTTGATTATGTGCATTTTCACAAAATTAAGATGAATCTATTACTCTCTCTTCATTTATAACTGATGATGATAAGAATTTGATCGCGGTTCCTATGAAATTCGTTTTAACGAAATCGCAGCGTGACAGAAATGGTCAAAAACAAAATAGAACCATAAAAGCTGGATGAGTCCATTCAATTTCATTCAAAAGTTTAAGGCAAACTTTTCATTGGCTTTTTAAGAAAAATTTAATCTCGTCGTTTTAACCATTCAAAAAAACGAAAATCTCCAGTATTCGAACATTTTGAAATTACTATCCTAATGGTTGATCAACTCTTAGTTAAATTCTCGTGATTTATACTTATTCTTGAAGAAAAACTAAACATTTAAATACTTTTTTTTTTTGGCAAACCCCCACCCTCAACTCAATCCCTCGTACCTCATAAGATTTGAACCAAAGACCTCACACTTAGGCAGAAGTAATCTTAATTATTTGAACTACTCCTAATCTCTAAATATTTAAATACTTGTAAAACAAAAAAAAGAAAAAGAAAGAGAAAAAGATGGACATTATTATAAGCAACCTATGACAAAAAAGGTCAAAAACAAAGTAAAATGCCATAAAAGTGCGACAAGTCAATTCAATCTCATTCAAAAGTTCAAGATCAACTTTTTACTGTTAAATTTCTAATAAAATATCATTGTTTTCACCGTTCGAAAAAACAAAAATCTCAAGTATTCAGACACTTTGAAATCACTATTCTAAACGTTGACCAAGTATTAGCTAAATCCATGTCATTTTCACTTATTCTTGAAAAAGAAACTAAAAATTTGAATACTTATAAACCCAAAAAAATCAATATTATTATAAGCAACCTGAGATATTCGTACTTTGACATGTGACATTTGTCAAATCCTTAAGAAAAAAAATAAGAATTTCATAACCTTTTATATAAACTTCGTTTAACGAATCAGAACGGGACAAAATGGTAAAAAACAAGGTAAAACTCCATAAAAGCACGACGAGTCAATTTGATTCCATCCAAAAGTTGAAGATCAACCTTTTGTTGTTAACTTTTTAACAAAAAGTTCATTTAACTTTTTAACAATACGTTCGTCATTTTTACCGTTCGAAAAATAAAAAAATCTCAAGCGTTCGAACACTCTGAAATTACTATCTTAATTGTTGATTGATCCTTAGTCAAATATATATATATATATATATATATATATATATATTTAATTTTTACTTTTTCCTTGATGATAAATTACTTTATATATATATATTTTTTTTTTTTTTAATTTTTACTTTTTCCTTGATGATAAATTACTTTTAAGGTTAGAGCACATGCACATTTTTGGGTAATAATTATGCCGAGAGAGAGAGTGGACAACTAGGACCAAAGTTCAGTAGGGGAAGACTTGGAAAGCTTCTTGTACTATTATCACTGTAGCATCATCTTGAGTAGTTCTTTTGCATGAGCGAGGACCACTTTCAAACAGGAGTCCTTTCAGCCTCTAGTCATGAGCTACATGGAAAAGCACTTAAACTTGCACCTCTCCGTTCAAAAATTCATGTGGCCCCTTTTTTTTTTTTTGGGGCGAGGGGGGATGGGGCAGTGTAAAGGATGAATTCTACAATTACGTATAAAGGTTGACTGGGGCTCCGATAACTTGCAAGACCAAGAGGAAAGGTGAGCGACGTAACCTTTGACACCGGTGTGGTGCCGGCCAAAGGTACTCCGACGCTCAAGTCAGCGTTGAGTTTCAGATAAAACGATGAATTGTTACACGATGGGTTATGGACGAACCACGAATATGAATATATTGGTATTTTGTGTCTGTCTTACCTCCTCTGGCGAGCGGTACTTTTATAGTTCCTTGGGTGAAAGAGTCCTTTTTGGTTTTAGGTTCCTTCCTGATCGTGTTGTAATGAGTCTTTGCCAGTTACTATGCTCAGCTATATCGTATTTAGATCACGTATATCCTTCTTTGTGCATATCTTTGAAGGAGACCAATCTCATCCCTAATTGTAGTCACGTTCCAATACTCTAGAAGCATAGAGCGAGCAACGCATGCTAAGAGTCTGGGCCTTAGCCCTAGCCTTTTCAATACATGGCTCAACAAATTGGGTTTCGGACTAAGCATAATATCGATCTTCTTGGATCCTGACAACTTTTGGCCGAAACAGTTTGTCCCCCCACTCTCTAAGTTTGAAGTTTTTCAAGTTAGAGAGTAGCATTCGCGTACAAGATTCTCTGACATTGAGGTGATAGAGACTAGCTTGTCGTTCAATGCCACAATGCGCCATGCAATGCCACTTGCGTCATTTCAACATCGTAAGCACGTAGCGCAAATCATCTAATTTGTCAATACACTAGCCTGATAATTACTACTGCTACTTACGTGCATGGGTTCTCCCTAAAATAAATGCCTACACGTCAAGTTTAGGCCCTTCTTTGCGTATCCCTGGCATGCCCACCTATCACGCTTTGTTGTCACGAGGCACCGTTCCCTAACAAATATTTCTGACAATAATGACCTAGAGTGCGGTCCTGTTTGCTAAGCACGGCCTTGCCAACAGAATAAATATAACACCGTAGTGGGGACTTATATCAACGAGTAGCTTGCAGAGTACGTGCTATCCCACGACCCATTGTGAGGAGCCGATTCCACACCAGAGTTTGTGGGGGGCTCCAAGGTGACGTGCCAAGATGACATACTAAGGTGATGTGCCAAAGTGACACGCAAGGTGTTGTTCCAAGGGGACATGCAAGGCGGTGTGCCAAAAGGACATGCAAAGGGGTGTGCCAAGGGGACATGCAAGGCGGTGTGCCAGGGGGACATGCAAGGCGGTGTGCCAGGGGGACATGCAAGGCGGTGTGCCAGGGGGACATGCAAGGCGGTGTGCCAAGGGGACATGCAAGGCGGTGTGCCAAAGGGACATGCAAGTGGACTTGCTACGGGGACACGCTACGGCGACGCGCGACGGCGCCACGCCAAGGAGACATGCGACGGCGACACGCCAAGGCGACGTGAGACGGGGCCACGTCAAGGCGACGGCGACACGCCAAGGTGACGAGCAACGACGACATGTCAAAGTTACGTGTGATGGCGACATACAAGGAGACACGCCAAGGTGACGTGCTATGGCGACATGTAAGGGTGACATGCTACGGTGACATGCCATGGTGATATGCTAGGGTGACATGCCAAGGTGACATGCAAGTTTAACAGGCAAGTTTGATAGACAAGTTTGACATGTACCAAGCGTTGGTCGAAAAGCCAGAGTGAATGTAGATGTGTATGTAAGAATGACATGCAAGAATGGCATGCTAGACTTGCACCCACCAAGTGTTTGACAAAAGGCCAAAGAAAGCTACCATGCAAGGATGACTTTAAGATTGACAACACCAAGTGTTTGATAAAATGCCAAGATAAACTACCATACAAGAATGATACTCAAGATTGACAACACCAAGTGTTTGACAAAATGCCAAGGTAAACTACCATGCAAGAATGACACGTAAGATTGCGCTTGACACCACCTCACTCTCGCCTGTTGCGAGTCAGCATGCATGCTTACAGGCTGACATTCAAGATTGACAACACTAAGTGTTTGACAAAATGCCAAGGTAAACTACCATGCAAGAATGACACTTAAGATTGCGCTTGACACCACCTCACTCTCGCCTATTGCGTCTCAGCATGCATGCTTACAGGCTGACATTCAAGATTGACAACACCAAGTGTTTGATAAAATGCCAAGGTAAACTACCATACAAGAATGATACTCAAGATTGACAACACCAAGTGTTTGACAAAATGCCAAGGTAAACTACCATGCAAGAATGACATGTAAGATTGCGCTTGACACCATCTCACTCTCATTGCGCCAAAGATGCATAATGCATGTGCTCGAATCGGCTTAAACATCGATTCATCGCGTCTTTATTGTCTTCGCTTACCACGGACTCTCCAGCTCAAATTGTAATATAGCTTAACCGTAGACCCAGGTACTATCCCACAGCAAGAACCGATGGTAATGAATGACCTTAGACGCGGCATAGCGTCACACCTCTCAGCTTGACCTTCGCCACCATAGCATCGTCCCTACTTGGCAGGGTGCGTTTTTTTTTTTTTTTGTTAGCAACTAAACCAAGCCAAGTGTAATATTTCCGTGCCCAAGGTGCTCGTACAAGCGTTAGTAAGCTAGCTGTCATGAGCTTACTAGCGTGATCCCCCTTTTGAGGTTGAAGCTTATTAGACTGTGATTCGGTATACCAGGCGTTCGATGTAAGGTTAAGGAGAGCAAGCGTGCAAGAATAACAGGGGAGTTTAATAGCCACTAGGTGCTCGACAAAATTCCTCAACACTAAGGCTCAAGTATTCAGTACAAGCTTGGCAGGATTCTAAAGACTCACTAGGTAAGCAATACGATCTCGAGCTTATTCATGATTAACTACGCTAGCACATTTGTGAAAATTTTCACCAAAGATCCCTTCCTATTTACAAATTGGATTATCTCCATCCGACGAGGGGGTTGCTGTCACGCAACTAGCTCCGAGCGTTACTGCAGTAAAAATTCGCTTATATATGGTTACATTAATTACCCTGCTAAGATTCATTCTTTCATAATGATTAGGAGGTTATCACAAGCAACATCTTCTGCTTTATGGTTAGCAGATAGTTGATTGTTACAAGGCACCAAGGCTGAACCAGTCCTCCGTGCACCAGGCGTTCAACAAAAGTTCTAGGTCACCATAGTTTGACGAGCTCTTCGAATGGCAAGTGTTTGTCAAAAGTTCCAATCTAGGCAGGCTCATTAAGCAGAAAATGTTGACAAAAGTGCTAAACTACCAAGGCTTAGCAAGCACACATATAGACTATATGCCAAGAAAGCATAAAGATAAGTATTCATGACACCTCTAATGGTCTTGACCGTCACACTATCAGTGACCAACAAATTGTTCTGATTATTAAAATCTAGCCATTACTCTTCTTGTGGAAGTGCATACATCAACCAACTAAGCCAAGATGCTCAGACTAGTTTTACACATATTATCTCCATATCAAAATTCTTGCTAAAGTTATTTAAATTAAGGTTGCTCGTGTAGGAAATTCAATTTTAACGTCATGTATATACTACAAATGGCATATATGGTGTTGCGTAGATATGTATGACACCTTATAAGCAAAGATTGCATTACATTACGTGTTTAACATTATGGAGACATATGTGAAGCCTCCTAGACATGAGTAAGACGTATTGCCTAAGGCACAGATTTTATAATGTTTAGGGTCCAAATAAAGCTTATCATCTAAGTTGAAAGTTTATCATCCGTGAATGAGTTGAAGATCACGTGATATATAGGCGAGGTAGAACCTGTGTAATACACGAGAGAGTTGAAACTCATGTCATGCGAAACAAGCTGGGGTTCGTGCAACACGCTCACAACTTGGAACATATTTAATATGCATGCAAGCCAATGCTCATGTAATGTGTAGGCAAGCTGGAACTCACGTAATACGTAGACAAACTAGAGCTTACATAAGATACTTATGTGCTAACATTTGTTTATTGTGTAAGGACTAAGTAAGCCCTAAGATGCTAATATATGTAGGGGTGTGTGCATGCACTTCTACCCTTCTAGTAGGTATTTTAATTTATCAGGACTAGATTCATAGGGCAACTATCATACAAGTTGTTGGCCATATATAAGAAGTAATTAAGCACCTTACCCATAAGCAAGCGATTCACCATATTCAAAGAAGTAAACTACCTTTGGGATGATGAAATGTCTGACACTACATTTCATTTAGTAATTATTACTATTCGCATGTAACCACATCGAGGAAAGCTGAATACTCAAATAGACAAGACTTTTAACGAATAGTATTGGAAGATATGACATGTCTTCTAACCCTTTGATATGAGTTGAACACCTTCCTACGTGATAGTTGGTCTTAGTAGTAATCTAGAGGCTTTGTAATCCTTTCCTTTGCTAGAGGTAAACAAAGACCACACAGTTCTCTGTACGATATTTTACCCAGTTCATTCTTGGCACATGGGTATGTCAGAAGTTAAGACAAGGTTTTTATGAGTTACACATTGATAAGGTAGATTAGAGAGCTCACCTCAACAAGAAGTATAAGTAAGGGATTCTGTGGGTTTTCTCTTAGTAAGTCTTATAAAAGAGAATACTCAAATATAGTTGTCTCATAGTCATGTTTGATGCTAAGTTGGTATATCTAATATTTCTTGGATATATTTGGTAGTGTATGGACTTATTCAGCATTAAAATTTAATGGACAAATTTATCTATCATGTAAATACATGCAGTGTATGTTATGCCGCCTAGGTATAAAATGTGTTACATAGACAAAAGTGATGCCACGTAGGCATGAATTGTATCGTGTAGACAACGGTGATGCTGCGTAGGCATGTTTTGCGTCGTATAGAGAAAAGTGATGTCTCATAGGCATAAACTATGTCATGTAGACAAAGACGATGCCATGTAGGCATGTTTTGCGTTGCGTAGACAAAAGTGGCGCCGCGTAGGCATAAATCGTGTCCCGTAGGCAAAGGTGATGCCACGTAGACATGTACAAAAGGTGATGCCGCGTAGGCATAAATCGTGTCACGTAGACAAAGGCGATGCCTCTTAGGCATGTTTTATGTCACATAGACAAAAGTGACGCTGTGTGGGTATGAACTATGTCATCTAGACGAAGATGATGCTGTATAGGCATGTTCTTATACATAAGTGATGTGGCTTTTGAGAGCTGCATATGCAGAAGGCTGAGTAGTGCCTGTATAATGTGTGAAGGCATATAAGCCTGGTCGTGAGAAAGAAAATCTCATGAAATATGAGAGGGATAAGTAAGCCAATTGCATGAGCCAAGAGCTTACGTATAACAAGCAAGATAAGCTTATTATTTAAGTAGAGCTTTATGCGTAATGCAGCTTAGTTATGAGATAATGGCTTTTGGATCTTCGCTATAATTTGATTATTGTGGAAGCAACTTAACTATGTAAACTATCTACTAAGTTCAAGCATATAACAAGTAGGGTTTTTGGCTGACACGAATTCAAAATTCTACCAGAGCAACTAATTGAAACCCCCTATGGGCTTAACACTAAGAGTTCAAAACAATTATGGAAGTCGTATACTCTGCTTATCAAAATTAAGCTGTAATTTAACCATTAATAGAGACAGTACCTTTCACGCTAAATGGAGTTCCACTTGTTGCACACATCCTCGTGACTTTGGTACGCAGCTTGGTGTGTCCCTTGTCCAACCATCCTAGTGACCATGTAAAGTCCTCTGTAGTTGGTTGCTATAAAGTTGGTTGCTCTTTGAACCGCTGATCAGTATTATTCTTGCTATAACGTTGCAAGATATCCTACTGACAAGCTCTGTTATGAGCTCGTTTTTTTTTCTTCTGTGTAGGATGTCTTGTTGATAATGAGACATTTGGTTATCCCTTTTCTCAAATGTTTGTCCAACTTGAAAGGTAGTTGGTTTTACTACGATCGGGATTACTGCTTCAGTGCTTTGGCCTCTAATATCTCTGAATCCGCACCTTGTGGAGAACTTTATCACTTGATGATAGGTAAATGGGACAAGCCTTCATCTTGTGTATCCATGGTCTTCCATCACAATGGCCTTTACAAAAGAGACTCTGCATAGCTCTTAGCGGCGTTTCTTTTAATAGGTACTGGTACCCCCGGAATCCTTTGATCAGGGATTCCAATTTAGCAAATCGCCTGAGTACATCAAGGTGTGACCTATCCTATGAGGAAGGCAAATGTTCCCCTGACACTTTTTATTGGCTTGAAAGGCTGGTTGCGTTGACGCTAGTTACAATAGGAGTTGTTGGCATGGCTGCGTTGGTTGCGGCTGACAGGACTCCACCTCTAGAGTCTGATAGGGTATGGAGTCTAATGATTGCATCGGGTCCATCAACAACTCAATCATCACGGCTTTTCCTTTGTCTCGGGGTGTCACGTTCGCCAAAAGGACATTGACCAGATCTAGGTTCTCCTGCCGTACCGCACTCGTTCTCATACGTTACCAAGATAGTTGGCATATTGCTACCTTCATTAGCACTAATACCAAGATTGGACGTCATGGGGGTTGTTGGTTATGCTCAAATGTATCGCTCTTAGTCACAGCGCCCGATTATCGAGGCCCTACGGTGGGTACCAAATTGTAGAGGATGAATTCTACAATCACGTACAAAGGTTGACTGGGGCTCCGATAACCTGCAAGACCAAGAGGAAAGGTGAGCGACGTAACCCTTGACACCGGTGTGGTGCCGGCCAAAGGTACTCCGACGCTCAAGTCAGCGTTGAGTTTCAGATAAAACGATGAATTGTTACACGATGGGTTATGGACGAACCACGAATATGAATATATTGGTATTTTGTGTCTGTCTTACCTCCTTTGGCGAGCGGTACTTTTATAGTTCCTTGGGTAGAAGAGTCTTTTTTGGTTTTAGGTTCCTTCCTGATCGTGTTGTAATGAGTCTCTGCCAGCTACTATGCTCAGCTATATCGTATTTAGATCACGTATATCCTTCTTTGTGCATATCTTTGAAGGAGACCAAGCTCATCCCTAATTGTAGTCACGTTTCAATACTCTAGAAGCATAGAGCGAGCAACGCATGCTAAGAGTCTGGGCCTTAGCCCTAGCCTTTTCAATACATGGCTCAACAAATTGAGTTTCGGACTAAGCATAATATCGATCTTCTTGGATCCTGACAACTTTTGGCCCAAACAGGCAGGAAGTCAAGTTTGAAGTTTTTTCTTGAGCTACATATACTTTTTGTGGACTTATTATCTCAAATTTTCATATTATTCTTTGGTGTGGTTGTAAGACTCATCAGCTCTTAGATGAAAATTTAACCTTAATAAATAACATATATACATGTCTTAAAATCAAGTGCAATGATGTACACATTGATACTTAATTTGGACAAGTGAAAATTTCGTATGTCAAAAAATAAAGTAGTCTAGGGACTTTAATCTTGTGAGCTAAGAGAGTAGTGAAACCTGAATGGGTTTTACACCCTTGGCAAGCCAAGGAAGAGATATTTATAAAGCTCTGGCCTGACAACGACTAGCGACGTTGGGATTAAAGAATAACTCAAGTGGTTGAGACTATTTTTCTCAAATGAGAGGTCTTGAGTTTAATCCCACTAGGGCGGGGTTTGAAAAAAAAAGAGAGAGACTAGCGGGGGTGGAGATGTGGGGGCTTTAAATTGCTTGTAGATATAGAAGCATCATAATGAAAATGCCTTTCCAAACATGGGAGGAGACACCCCAGTGAAATAATTTCACGTGAAATTTAAAGTATTTTTTTTTGAAGAAGTATAAAATTTGGATTAATGGCAACACAAATTATTCATTCAGGACATATTTGTCACAAATAAAAGAAAGGGCATGATCGGTATGATTTGTAATGATAAGGAACGATTAGTATAAGAAATTTATTGTATTTTTTAAAGAAGTATAAATTTTGGATTAATGGCAACACAAATTATTCATTCAGGACATATTTGTCACAAATAAAAAGTAAGGTGAAATTTAAAGTTTTTTTTTTTTTGAAGTATAAAATTTGGATTAATGGCAACACAAATTATTCATTCAGGACATATTTGTCACAAATAAAAGTAAGGGCATGATCGATATGAATTGTAATGATAAGGAACGATTAGTATAAGAAATTTATTGTATTATTTAAAGAAGTATAAAATTTAGATTAATGGCAACACAAATTATTCATTCAGGACATATTTGTCACAAATAAAAGTAAGGGCATGATCAGTATGAATAGTAAAGATAAGGAACGATTAGTATAAGAAATTTATTGTGTTGTAGGTATGTTATCATGCCCTCAAGCCCAGACTCTGAGGCCCGTGAGTGACACTAGTGTTGTAAGCATAACTAATAATTACTTGGGCCTCTAATCAATTGGCCCAAAATGGTTAATCAAGTTGTCAGTTATACCCACATTACCTACTTTTAAACAAGTCAGAAGTCACTCTATAAACCAATGTGGGATATCACATTTCGTATGTATTGCAACACAATAATTTGGGCCACGAGCGAGACTGATGTTGTAGTTATAACTAATAACTACTTAGACCTCTAATCAACAGGACTAAAATGATTAACCCAAGGTGTTAGTTATACCCACATCACTCCTATATAAATAAGTTACAAGTCACTCCGCAAACTAATGTGGGAATCACATATGTATCCTCCTATATACTTTTTTTATTTTGCAAAACAAAATTTTTGACAATTATTTGAGATTTGAAATATAAATTAACCATGCCTTTCAACCATTAAAAAGACGTATCTAGATCGTAGATGAAATTATAATAAACCAAGAAAAGAACTTACACATAAGACATATGTGCTCCTATTACAAAATAAGTAGAGGTACGATTGTGCGCACACACACATATATTAATATCTTTTTAAAATTAAAAATGTTTAAAACTTATTATGATGTTGTTCAATTTAAGATATTTAGTGATAGTTTTTTATTGGTGTTTGAAAACAACGACACAGAAATCATTGATGGTGAGTAGAGCACCTCTTTTGTAACATCAAGCCCTCGAATCTCTTTTGAAGTTCAAACTTCTAATTCTACATTATAGGTGCTACAATTACGCTTCTATCTTCTTCTTTTTGTTTCTTTTTTCAAAATAAGATTGAGCATGCAGAATGAGAAAATAGCCTGTTTGAGAGTACTTATTTTGGTGTTTATAAATAAAAAGTTTTTGTCCTATTCTGTCCTCTTCTTTTAATAAAAAGTACTTATAAACACCCAAAATAAGTATTGCCGAATAGCCACTAAATTACAACCTATTTTCCTTCAGGTAATTCAACTACAATATATAAAAAAGAACCAGAATAATGATAGACGCCATCCTATTTTTAGCACCCCATTATCACATGCTATGGCATATTTAGTTGGCATGTCGACTAAGTCTTTTTTTTAAAAAAAAAAAATCTCTCTCTTATTTATTTCTTTCTCACTCATCTTTATTTCCATTCTTTCTATTTTCGTTTTTTTTTTTTGCTCTTTTCTTTATTTAAAAAAAAAATCTCTCTCTTATTTATTTCTTTCTCACTCGTCTTTATTTCCTTTCTTTCTATTTTCGTTTTTTCTTTTTTTGCTCTTTTCTTTATTTCCTTTTCTTTCTCTTTTCTTATTTTTTTTTCTCTCCATTAATTAAGGTTTCCTCCTTTTGTTTCTTTCTCTTTCTGCTTGTACGTCTCTTTTTTTTTTGTTAATATTAGCATGGTGACATTAATCATTACAGGTTTATGTTTAATTAAAGTTCCATTATTAACACCAATCTTTTTTTTTTTTTTTTTGCTTTGAGCTAGGGTGTCCCTAAACCACATTAAACTTGAAACTAATCTCCATCGAGCTGGAAGCAGTTAAGGAAAAGCTCTCCCAACAAGCGAGTTTCTCAGGATTCAAACTTGTATTTTCCTCCTTACAGAGGTGAGGCCGTTACTACCTCAACCAATAACTTGTTGGTCAATCAATTTTTTACACAAAGAGTAAAGCAAAAGAGCAGCATACATGGCAAGCAGCTTTCAGACATGGATACATCATACATGAGCACACATATAAAAGACACAAATTAAATCTGCAATTGATACTATGCTTCGTTTCATACTCCAAGTTTACTGAAAGAATTTTACTTGAGGTGCGAATCATATTTTTTGAAGATTAAAAAATATATAAAAAATATAAAATATAAATTTGCACCTGACTACTCATCATATTTCATGGTCAATAATAATTAACACTTGGTATAAAATATAAATTCTCGTTAAAGATTAATAACAAAAAGGATCAATATCGTTAAAAGTGGGGGATATGGCTCTGCTATTTATACCAAGCTATTGAATGCACCAATATCAACAATTTCTTTCGTTCTCTATAGCTATAAACTAATTAAAAAGAAAATAAAATTTTTGAAAAAAAAAAGATAGGAGATGCCTAAGTAAAAAGAGAAAGAAACAAAAGGACGAAACCTTAATTAAGGCGGAGAAAAAAAAGGAAACAAATAAGAGAGAGATTAATTAAAAAAAAAAGAAGCCTAATTGTAATGCCAACCAGGCATGTTGAGTAGGAGGTGATAATTACGTGTTAAAAATAAAGTGCGTCTAACATTACTCAAAAGACCACGATGCTTGAACTTGAATAGTGTAACGTCAAAATGTCAAAGTAAACTGCAATCAATTTCTGCATTATCGCTAATAAATGTTTTCCTTATCCATACTTATCACCTGGCTATAGAAAGGGTGATGAATTAACCTTACATGCTAGCTAAGAGAAGTGATAAATTTGAGTGCCTGCTCAGCCAGGAAAGTTAGGCATGTTACGGACTGAGATAGGCAATTACCAATAACACATTTCTTTATGTTAGTTTATTACTCAAAGTCAGCAAAATCTAACATAAATAGAAACCTTGCACGCTGAAATAACATGTTACATCATGTGGATATGATATAAACATAATGTCAACATTATGGCGGTAAATTGCTATGGACCTCCCTATTATATCTTTTTGAAGTGTATAGGATTTCTTGTCGTGAAGAAGTCTCCTTATAATTTTTTTTTTATGATCACTAAAAATAAGTATATGCCCCCTTAATTTTAAAATCGTCATTTTTATCATACTGTTAACTAAAAACAGTGACACACCCCTCATTGACATCTAAAAAAGTCAATTTATTATTTAGTTAACAATCTACTAAAATTTTGGGTGGAAAAAGGACGCGTGCTTACTTTCAATGACTACTAAATATTACAAAGACAAATTGGGGTTTGGTTTGGGGAGGGGTTGGCTGGTGTTGTACCCACAGGAGTCTTATGCCTTTTTTAGAAGATTATAGGGGGATTCATGGCATCTTACCTAATATTTTCTGATATTAATCTGTGAGAATGAGTCCGTTTCTAATGTTGTTAATTTCGGCTATTAATTGTCTTCATTCGAAATCAATATTATATTTATTAGGAATTTTATATTACAAGTCGACATCTATATTACAATAATTTCAACATGAAATTTTGTGAAGTCAAAGATTGTCGGAATCGTAAAAGGAATTTGGACCTGTGATTTCTAGAATTTGCAATAGATTACCTTCATTGGTTAGACATATTAAATGTTTTGTCTTTGACAAACACATCCTGGATAATAAAATTCAAAATGGCCCACTTGTTATTCACTATTTATAATGGAAAACTATATTTTATTTTGCAACCTTTTACCAGAACTTTTGGGAAATAAATAAATGAAAACAACAATTGTAAATGTTTCCCATCATCATTCGTATAATTCTTTATCTACGATGCAAATTCACATCGTATTTCACTTTGGAATTAAAGATAACTAAAACGGTTGAGATTTTTTCTTCTAAAAATGAAGACCGAAGTTCAAAACCTATCGGAGGATGGGGGTTTGGATATGGGTGAAGAAGTTCGTACAAAAAATAAAAAAGGTTTCCCATCATCATTTGTATATTTCTTTAACTACTACAATGTTGTCTCTATATGCATATACAAAATTAAGATGTAATCTTACTCACTTCTCATTTATAACTAATGACTAGAATATAATCCGTGTGATGCAAGACAAAATGTGTATAATGTTCTTATATATGATCAATTTATATATTGTCTGATGATAAAATATAAATAAATTTTATAAACGTTAATTTTTGAGAAGTTTTCAATAGTATGCATGTTTTTTATGAGAGAACTATAATAACTAAATAAAGTATTTAAATTAAAAAAAAAGTAAAATCAAATAGACTAAGAAAAAGCAATAGATAAATAATATATTTATTAGAGTTTAACTATTTTTGGAACAAGAAGAATGGATAGAATTAGCACATATAATATTAAAGGTAAGCATATATAAATATAGATATTGATATCTATATATATTAATATCCATATATAAATATAGATTATAAAAAATATTTAAGTTACAAAATAATTTTTATTGACCAAATATTGACTAAAGTCCTTTTGGTAGAAAAGATAATGACACATGGCATAAACTAAAAAGGTCAAAAAAACATATTTATAGTATGGATATATAGATAAGAATTTGACCGCCGTTTACATTAAATTCGTTTTAACTAATTCAGAACGTGACAAAAAGGATAAAAAACGAAGTGATACTCCATGAAGCTTGACATATCAATTCAATCTCATTCAAAAGTTTAAGATTAACTTTTTATTGTTAACTGCCTAAAAAAACTTCATTGTTTTCACTGTTAAAAAAAACCAAGATCTCAAGCATTCGAATACTCTGGAATCACTACCCTAATTGTCAACCACATCTTAGTTTAATAGTCATCATTTTTACTTATTCTTAGAAAAGAAATTAGAAATTTAAATACTTATAAGCCAAAAGAAAAATGACATTATAACAAGCAACCTGAGATGTTAACTTTGACATGTGACACTTGCCAAATCCTTAGGAAAAAAAAAAAAAGGAATTTGACTTTAATTTATATAGAACTCATCTTAATGAAATTGGAGCACGACAAAATGGTAAAAAAACAAGGTAAAACTCCATAAAAGCTCAACGGGTTAATTCAATTCCGTTCAAAAGTTTAAGATCAACCTTTTATTGTTAACTTTCTAGCAAAACTTCTTTTATTTTCACCGTTTGAAAATATATACATATATATCAAGCATTCGAACACTCTAAAATCACTATCCTAATCGTTGAGCGATGGTTAGTTAAATCCTCATCGTTTCCACTTATCTTTAGAGAAAAAACCAGAAATTTAAATACTCGTAAACCCAAAAAAAAGAATCAAATTATTACAAGCAACCTGAGATGTTCCTCCTTTGGCATGTGACATTTGCCGAATCTTTGGAGAGAGAGAGAGAGGAATAAAAAAAAGAATTTGATCCATGTCTATATAAAATTCATTTAAACGATATCGGAACATGATAGAAATTGTGAAAAGCAAAGTAAAACTTCATAAAAGCTCGACAGTGCAATTTAATCTCATCCAAAAGTTCAAGATCAACTTTTCGTTGTTAACTTTCGAACAAATTTTTTTGTCGTTTTCATTGTCCCAAAAAACAAAAATCTCAAGTATTCAAACACCATTCTAATTGCTAAAAACTCTTAGTTAAATCCTCGTCGTTTTCTCTCATTCTTTAAAAAAGAACTAAAAATTTAAATTCTTGTAAGCCAACAAAAATTCAACATTATTACTAGCAACCTGAGATGTTCCAACTTTGACCAGTGACATTTGCCAAATCTCTAGTAAAAAGAAGAATTTGATCCTCGTTTATATATAATTCGTTTTAACAAAACCAAAATGTGATAAATTCTGATAAAAAACAAAGTAAAACTCCATAAAAAGCTCGACCAATCAACTCAATTTCATTAAAAAGTTCAAGATCAACTTTTTTGTTGTTAACTTTTTAGCAAGATCTAAAAAAACAAAAATCCCAAATATTCCAACACTTTGAAATCACAATCCTAATCGTCGACTAAATCTTAATTAAATCCTCATCATTTTAATTTATTAATCTTATAACAAAACAAAATGAAGATACTTGTAAACCAAAAAAAAAAAGTCAACATTATTGCCAGTAACCTAAGATATTTAGACTCTGACATGTGACGTTTGTCAAATTTTTAGAAAAAAAATAAGATAAGAAAATGAATAAGAAGGGGGGAAAAAAAAAAGGGAAAAAGAGGAGAAGAAATGTGATGTGGGGGCTAGAGGATGACCATTTTTGCGCGGTGAAATCGGTTTCATATCGTTATTGTCCTTTCTGCCTTTTCGGCCTTCTTGCGGTTTATTAAATGACAAATATCCGCACCCGTAACCTTCTACTTTACTGGTATCTTTATCCTCATCCTTTTAGGTGCCAAAAAAAAAATCTCAAGATCCATTAAACCTAATTATTTATATTATCGCGAATTTTCTTTCTTATAAAAAAACGAATTTTCTCGGACCAGAAAAAAAATAAAAATGAAAAAATACGAGATCGAAACTCCCGCAACTTAAATCAAACGGCGCCGTTTGTTTTCTGAGAGATGCCCATACGTCGCCGTTTTCTTCCCCTTGACTCATCTCTTACAAAACTCGTTTCTTGTCTCAAGCATTACACACACAACACATATATTATATATATACATACATATATATGTGAAAATATAAAGTGTAACCACCTATACGTACACACACGCACATATATATATGTGTGTTTATGTGTGTGTGTATGATGCAGAGAAAGTTTTGAGAAAATTGTTTCTTTTGTTTGTTTAATTTCGTTTCGTTTTGGTTTTTTGCAAAAGAAAAATATCTAGAAAAGGGGGTGGGGAGCCAAACATTATTTGGCTTCTGCTTCTCTTCAGGTTTTCTCTCCCTCACCTATACATACATATATGCTTATATAATATATATATATGTATATACATATATGTGTTGATATAAACAGAAAATAGAAAAAAAGAAGAAATTATAAAAACCTCTACATTTAATTCTTACGTCATTAAACCCCTATAGAATTTTCCATGAGTGTTGTGACGTTGGCTTTCCCGCTACCGCTTTTCCTCTTTCTTTTTCTTTTTCTTCTCATTTTTGTATAAAAGGAAGAGTTGAAAAGTTTTTTTTTTTTTTTTTTTTGGGGGGGGTGTGGGGTTGTGGTGATGGGTGATTGTGGGGGTTTTGGTGGGGAGGGGAACGGCGACTTTTTGAGCCCGGGCCCGGATCCGGCGACGATAAAGGAGGAGAGTTGGGCCGTAGCTGAGGAAGCGGCCCAAGAAGTGTTGAATTGGATACACCCAACGCTTGATTCTGAGGAGAGAAGGAAGGACGTTATTGATTACGTTCAAAGGCTAATTCGAGATTCTCTTGGATGTGAGGTTTGTTTTTTAATTCTTCTAATTTTATTTTTCTTAATTTTTTTAATTTTTTTAACAATTTTTTTTGGGGGTTTGTGTTAGTTTTCTTTTAATGCATGGTTAAATTCGAGTTGTTTAACGTTTAATTTAGTTACTGGAATTGTGTATTGAATGACTCATTTGGTTCTTGAAATGAAATCGTTGAATTTTACTGTTTGCTGTTTGTTTTCTTTTCATTTGTGTTATGATTGAAATTGATTTTTCAGTATATATGTGTGTGTGTACACACAGAGGTCATACTGGTAATACAATTCCGTGTTTTCGGTAATACAATGACCTCAAGACCTGTTTCTCCTTTTTGTTTCTATTGAATCTGCCCCTTCTTCAACATGAGTTGATCTTCAACTTGTCCCCTAAACGCCCTTTGTTGATTTCCATTTCTCCCTCTCCCATGGAAAAAAAGAAAACAAGGAATGAATTATGAAATTTCTTTCTGTATTGAGAATTATTGTTTATAAATGTGTGATTTGTGTGCTATTTAAATATGGATTAAGTGAAAGAGGATATAGTTTCTTGTATACAGTTGTCATTGAAAAACCATAAGCTTGTGTTCAATGTAATCTATAGGATGCCCCTGTGAGGGGTGTCGTTTCGGTTTCTCTTTTTCTATTTTTTTTTTTTGGGGGGGAGGGGAGGGGAGAGTTGGCGATGGCGATTGGGGAAGGGATTTCTTTTCATACTTGACAGCTACAGTTATGTTTACGTTATATTAATTGGTAGTGATTCTTGTTAGGCTCATTTTGTTTAGATTAATACTCATGTTCTGATTTTTATATTGCTAAAAATCATGTAGGTTTTCCCATATGGGTCTGTGCCATTGAAGACTTACCTTCCTGATGGAGACATTGATTTGACAGCCCTTAGCAGGTCGAACATTGAGGAGCTCTTACCGCAGGATGTTCTTGCTGTTCTTCAGGAGGAAGAGCAGAATGAAAATGCGGAGTATCAAGTGAAGGATACCCAATTTATAGATGCCGAGGTTGTACTCAAATCAAGTCCTTGATTTTGGTGCTCCATTTATTTATTTGATTTTCTTTTTTCCGTGAGGACCTACTCACTGAGTTAGGGTCGGAGCGAAGTCTGCTTTTTCCAATATGCTTTGAGTTGCATGTCTCTGTTGTGAAAATTGGATGTTCGAGTTTTATATCTCTGTTGTCAAAATTGAATGGCCGTATTCCTTGATGACACAATGATGTTATTAGCTATAGGTATGCCTTTGTTTTCCTGCAGGTAGAGCCATGAACTCGTGTCACATGTTTTGTGCTATTAACTCTGTTTGTTCTGTTAGCAGATTTCTGTAGTTAGTATGTTCAACTGAGGTTTTCTTTTGTCCAATCAATTCTAATCAAAATTTTTCCATCTGTACTTTTTATGTGTTGGATAAAAAAAAGTTCCCTTGAATGTTGCTGATGATTCTATATGTTTGTTGAGTTCTCTTTCGTGTAATGTTTAGTTATGTTTTTGATGCAGGTTAAACTTGTGAAATGCCTAGTACGGGACATTGTGGTAGACATATCCTTCAATCAGTTAGGAGGATTGTGTACCCTCTGTTTTCTTGAGCAGGTATGATATGCATAATCTTTTGCTTATGGATTCATTCTTGTTTATAGTTTTAATCCTCTTTTGACATCTTCTGAAAGCTTAGATATTATTGTTTTAGGTTCCTATGATAAGTATTAGGAAAGCTTGATAAGTATGTTTGCTATTTTCTGTTTGAAAGGGTCATCATTGAACTTCAAGTTTTAGTTAGTTTTGGATAGACTTCAAAATCATTGGATGATGAGCAAGAAGTTTGCAATTTCTGAATTCCTTGTTTTCCAGGTAGATCGGCTTGTTGCAAAAAATCATCTCTTCAAACGTAGTATTCTTCTGGTAAAAGCTTGGTGCTATTATGAAAGCCGTATTCTTGGTGCACATCATGGTCTGATCTCCACATATGCATTGGAGACATTAGTCCTGTATATATTCCATGTCTTCCATTCGTCTTTAAATGGACCTCTAATGGTAATTCTTTGGACCACAACCTGCGTCCTAGATTGATTTAGAAATAAGCACATAAGTTGCCTTAATGCGTTTTGCGTGTTTGTAGGTTCTTTATAGATTTTTGGATTACTTCAGCAAATTTGACTGGGACAAACATTGCATCAGTATAAATGGTCCAGTTCAGAAATCAGCACTTCCCAATATAGTTTGTGAGCTTCTTCTTTTAAGCCTCTTAAATTGGTTAAGTTGTGTCATTTTTTCCTTTATATATGTCATTCTTTTTCTTCATGTATCGGCTGCTCTAACCTCTCTCTCTCTCTCTCTCTCTCTCTCTCTCTCTCTCTCTCTCTCTCTCTCTCTCTGTGAATATGTGTGGTTGCTTCTCTTTGTGTGCGCATGAGGTCATTCATGTGTGTCTGCACTGTTTTATGTGTGAACACTGGATGCATGAGATGCCAGAACTCTTCTCTCTCCCTTGCATGCTCTCACTTTCCATCTCAATCTCCTCTCTTTCACTCACACACACTCTCTCTCTCTCTCTCTCTCTCTCTCTCTCATGCAAGGACTATGTATCAGGGTTCTACACAGGTGAACTCATTTTCTAGAGATTAACAATTGGAAAATACTATGTTATGTCTGTGTGCACTGTTTTATATGTGAACAATGGATGCATGAGATGCCAGAACTCTCTATCCCTTGCATGCTGTCACTCTCCATCTCAATCTCTCTCTCTCTCTCTCTCTCTCTCTCTCTCTCTCTCTCTTACACACACACACACACACACACACAAGGACTATGTATCAGGGTTCTACGCAAGTGAACTCATTTTCTAGAGATTAACAATTGGATAATGTCATGTTTTTATGTACTCATTTCTGTCTTTGGACTTGTGGTATTGTCTTTTCCGCTCTGTGCAGTTGAGATGCCAGCTAATAGACGGAAAGATTTGATGCTCAGTGAAGAATTTCTTAGAAACTGTATGGAAATGTTTTCCGTATCATCTAGGGGCTCTGATACAAGCCCTCAAACATTTCCTCCAAAGCATCTTAATATAATTGACCCCTTGAAGGAACATAATAATCTTGGCCGCAGTGTCCACCGAGGTAAGGTTGATTATCAGTTTCTGTTATTATCTCAAATGACTTAAATTCACTAGTGGTTCATGAGACTCATTATATAAATGTGTATGTATTTTATGAATTTGTTTTTCTTCTCCTGTTTGGCTTTTGAAGGAATCTCTTTGAAATGTAAAAAGGAGACACTTAATCATTTTATGTTTTGCTGTTTGGGTTATGGAGAGACACTTAATCATTTTGTATTTTGCTGTTTGGGTTATGGAGAATTAATTGCAAGGATAATTAAATTGACTTCTACTGGAAACAGTCCCCCACCCCCTCCTTCTCTTTTCCTCCCTCTCCTCTGTCTAACCTTTAATGGAGAGTTTAATCAGCAGGAGAAGTTATTTCTTTTTGCTTTTCATCCTGCAAATATACAGAACATCATTTCAACTTTTGCCCAGTGATCTGGGTCTTAGGCCCTTCTCAAGCCCTTTTAGTTAGGAGGTCGTTCCATAAGTGCTTCACCTGTGTCACATTTGAAATATAAACATACTAAGTGCATTTCTGAAAGCATACCTCCACAATTTCAAAGCAAAATCTTGTTTACCAATTACCATCATTTCTCTTGCGTTGACTGTGTGATTGGTGTTGGTGTGTAAGCTTGTATCAAGCTCGTAGCATTTTACCTCCTTTTTTGCAAATCGTTGTATTAGTGTCAAATTGTTTTTTCTGCTTGGTGAAGTTTAGAAAGCAAGAAGCTGCACGTGTGAATAGTTTACATGTGGTTTCCTCCTTTTCCCCTTTTTTCCGGACAAAATATTTTCCTTTTCTCATATTGAACTCTTTCTTTGGTTCGCTTCAAGGCAATTTCTACCGTATCCGTAGTGCTTTCAAATATGGGGCCCGCAAGCTTGGTCGAGTTCTTTCGTTACCTAGAGATAGAATTGCGGATGAGATTAAGGATTTTTATGCAAACACTCTTGAGAGGCATGGACATAGAAATGGATCGGACCCACAAAAGCCTGGTCTAATATTTGGTGCTGACAGGTATCTTCTTTTGTTGTCTTCATCTCCTGATGAAGTGCTCGCTGAGGATAACATGCTTTTAAGATCACCCATTGGTGATTTTCAGAAAAATAACATTGTTAGGGAAGATAACTGCACTGTAGTGTTCAGTGATGGACTTGATAAGTGCTCGCTGCCAGTGGGAGTATCAGAAGGTTGCTATTTGGCAAATGGATCTGCTGTTTCTGGACATCGTCTTCATGGGGATGCTTATGATCTCTCATCTTACAGTTCTCTAAGGAGTGCCGATGGATCATCTGATTGTCAAAGCACTCATAATAGCTCTCTTTCTGGGCTCCATTTACCTCATTCATGCTCCTCTAGATGTTGTACAGAAAATGGGAACCTCAAGGTTGGCAGCTTTTCCCAAACCGACACTTCTGATGGTATTGATGAGAAGGTGGAACTTGATGTACTGCTTGAACAGACAGAAAATAGATATGTAAGGAATACATACCCATCCTGCATGGATAAATATGAGGATGTCTGCTCAAAGGGTTCCGGAATTTCAAGCCCGAAGACTGATACACTGGAGACTTTATCCCTTGATTTTAGAGAAAGAGATTTTGACAGCCTGGCAGGAGATGCAGAACCCTTGAATCCTTTGTCGGATCTCAGTGGGGATTATGATAGTCATATAAGGAGCTTGCTATATGGCCAACGCATTCATAGTTATACATCATGTGCACCTGTGGGGCCCAATCGAACATCACCTTCTCGATTCCGGAGTAAGAAGCCATGGGATACGGTTCGCCGATCAATGCCTCTTAGACAGAATTCCTTTCCTCAAAGGAACTCGAACTCTGTATATAGTGAACCACTTAATGCGGGCGGAAATTTTGCACCATCAGGTGCTGTTCTTGATCCTGAAGATAAACGCAAAGCACGAGGCACTGGCACTTACTTGCCTAATACGGTAGTTTTTTCGCCAACTTTTTACGAGTTCATCTACTTTTCTTCTTGTTTTCTATTTTCTTCATCATCACCATCGCCATCATCATCATCATGACCACCAGCACCACCATCATCTTCTTCTCTTACTTTTTCTGTTTGGTTTGAGATATTTACTTTTGAAGTTTTGCAGTATTGCTTCTGCAGGGAGAGATGCACAAAAGTGGGGAGGCCAAGGAATAAAGCACCAGGGAGTTACTGCCAGTTGCAGAGACAGACTCATAACAATGGCTTGTCACCTGTATTGTTGGAGACGAGTTCTTGTGAAAATGGTAGCTATGAGGTCCCTAATTCTCGATCTGCAGTTCTAGGCCACCGTAAATCTGATGTCACTACTCAAACCCATCGCCATGTGGGGGCTGATAGTCACATCCATGGTTTCTCTAATGCACCTTGCAGTCTTGAATTTGGTTCTCTTGGCAATCTGCCTGAGATTTTGCTCTCAGCCGCTTCTCATGATGCTCGAGGGTCATTCTCAGTGAAAGGAAAAATTTTGAAGCCAGGACAGGACAAAAATGAAAGGTACGGGAAAAATATTCCCATGTTTCACTATTAATTATTAGCGTGAAGAATGTCGTAGGACATTTGAAGTTTCTCACTCTATGCAGTCTAAAGATCTCTTATATGGTTTGGGCTTTCAGGGTTGCGGAGCAGTCATTCCACCTTAAGAATGAAGATGAGTTCCCCCCTCTGTCTGTATAAATGACTACTTAGGGAAGATGTTCAAACTTTTAGACACACTAAAACGAGGTAAATTTTAGATGCTAATGAACTACAGGACTATAGGAGAAATGCTCTTTCTCAGTTCTTGACTTGCACCCGGTCATAGATAATCTTTTTATCGTGGTTGCAGTATATTGTACAAAAATAGCTTCGCATATTCTCTTACTTCTGTTTAATCACTCATAATCTATATAAAAGCATTCACTGAGTCGTAGAAATTCTGGACTCCGTCCGGACCGAACGTTCCCTTCTGGTAGGTCCTGGTTTTGTTCCAAGTAGATTCTGTTCTTCCTCTTCTCCAAATACACAAGAATGATCATCGACGTACTTCATCTGCTTTCTGCATGTACAGCTTCAGAGATGTAAGACTAGGGTAGAGAAATAGACTTGGATATGACAAGTCTTGTGACTTCTTTGTCATATCCGGAGTTATGACTCTGTAGGGATTAATCTTTGCTTCTGAATTTTGGTCGTGTACTTTGCATGACATGTTAGCATATATGAATTATGAAAGGTTAGCATCTCTTTTTCCTCTCTGAACTCTCTGTCTCTCTCCCTACGTATCTATGTATGTCTATACATGTGCGTGTTTTAAAACAAATTAAACGAAAGTTTCATCTCACTAAGTGAGGTCGGTTTTATCTTATTTCTGTTAAACGAAAGCTAGTCTGTAGAAATAGAGGCTGGGTTCTACAGCAGGGAAGGGCAAGAGAGAGGAAAATTTAAATGAAAAGGAAAAAAGATAAAATAAGATGGAAAAAGGAATAATGAATAGGAACACTTTAACAGACGTTGTTATGTACTACACTTGTCGTATAAAACTACGTATTGCAAAAGAGTATTTGGTTTTGTTTGCTGGAATTTGTTAGATCTTGAAGCAAAATGTTGCTTTCACGTATTTCTAAGCCTAGAGGTGAGCCATTTTTTTTAAATCAAGTTGCACTTGTTAAGGGAAATAGTACAGCAGTGTAACTGTCTGATAGTTAGTTAGATGAATGTTGTAATGTGACAGTTGTTATGCACTATGAATTAGTTAGAATGTGACAGTTAATATGCACCAGGAGTTAATTAGTTAAGAATAACTATCTGTATGTAGCTATAAATACCATTTCTGTAAATCATAATGTATGATAAGACAGGTTTTTTCTTCAGCAAAATGTTCTCTTCTTCTTCCTTTCTATCTCATCAGTACTATGATTGGAAATGTTCCCTTAACCACACAATTCAACAACCCATCAATTCTAACTAGATAAAAATATTATTTATCACTAGAGGAGAGGGACCGAGAGGTCTTTCGGGTCCTTTAATGTTGCATGTGTCTTTACATTCACTCTTAAGGGATCTTCGTGTGAGACATATGAGTAGTACGTGTGGGTCAACACAAGTCACTCGTATAAACGTATCAAGAATATTTTGGAAATAAAAGGAATTGAATAAATTGATTTTCAATTATTTGGTTATTTCGATTAATAGTTGAAATTTACAAATATCATCTGTAATCGAAATTGAAAATCAATTTTTAAATTGATTTTTAATACTCAAAATCGAATTAAAAAAAAACAATTAATTGATTTATTCAATTTCAATTACCAAATATTACTTGGAATTTGCTCACTAAATATTTAGGAATTACTCGTCTACACTTGCTTTCTCCTTCAAATCAACTTTGATATCATTGTTTTTACCTTTTTTTTCTATTTTTTTAAAATTATTTTTGTTGATCAAAATTAAGAAACCAAATGATTTGGTTTTTGTTTATTTTCTTTATCTTTAACTATTGCTTGGGTCAAGACTACTATATGCATCATTAGTTTTTTTCTTCCAAAAATATGTTAATTTTATTTTATTTATGATCATTTCCTTTTTGTTGCACTTAAATCCCTTATATTAAAAACTTAAATAAAAGGAACAATTAGTATTAATAACTTACCAAGAATTCAAGTTTACAAAATATATTTATATTCTTTTTTTGCATAAACCTAAAAAATCTATATATATATATATATATATATATATATATATATATATATATATATATATATATATATATATATATATATATATATACATCTATATATTATTTAGAGTATATTCATGGTTATCCTTTAATGCCATATGCTTTAAGTCTATCCTTTTTCAGCAAAAAGAAAATAGTTAAGCTTTAGTAAATATACTATTTATCTATTCCCTTTTCTGTTTCTAATTTATTATTTTTAATTCTCTAATTTAAATATTAATTATTGCAAATCATTTATAAAGAAACATGATTAGTATTAAAAATTTACAAAGAATTAAATCTCACAAAATATAATATTTCATCACCGCAAAAGTTCACCATCAATAAATATGTAACGATATTAAAAGTACTCATATATCTTATGCATTGCACAGGTTAATACTCATTTATTGCATGCATTGCACAGAGTTATACTCTAGTTATATTAATAATCTAAATTTCCATATCTAGTTCTAAAAAGAATCAAGATGATAAATTATTCACTATTTGGATAACACTTTTTGAAACTGTTGATAAATTATCAATGATGGCATCAACAGTCTTATGGTGCAGTTATCACCCACTTATACTCTTGTAGCATGCCCCCTTTGGACAAATACAGTGTAATACGTGAAGCAATAAAGCCATAGTGAGCGAACTGACATCTTTAGATGAAGAGTGATAGAAGTTTAGTTTATGAGACCGCAGCAGAGTGGATAGAAGTTTAGTTCATGGGACCGCAACAAAGTGGAGTAGTCTTAACACTGAGGTGGTTGACGTGGGTCGATCTTGCTGGCGTCACCTAAAGAAAAGGGAGAAGGCAGATGTGTCACGTCCAGCACCAGTGGTCTAGTGGTAGAATAGTACCCTGCCACGGTTCAGACCCGGGTTCGATTACCGGCTGGTGCAGAGCTGTGATGATTCGTTGGCGCAACTCGCGAAGGTTTAGGTCCTCACGCTTGTCTGATAATTTCTTTAAACGAAAATCTGCGCTTCGGAGCTTTTCATTTTGCGTTCAAATTTTGCCAAATCGATTTAGTCTCCAAATGCCTTTTACAATGAAACATGACGTTGAAAAATCAACCAAACCAAATATGTGTGTTTATGTGTATGTATTAATTTGGGTGCAAATTTTGTAAGGTAGACCTTGCAAGTCTTTGATCCAAAGACAAAATGACCTTGCAATTTGAATCTCCGTCTATGCTTGTGAAGGTTCATTTCCTAACTCGTTTGATGCATTATCGGGACAAGGTTTTGCACCTATGAGTTTATCAGTTGGTAGTTAAATTCAATTACGTTTCCGTAATCAAGTTTTTTCAGTTAGACCTCCTTTTTCATCAAAAATAAAATGTTTATCTAAGCAGAAATTCATCTAACAATTTACATTCTTAATGCATATTGCACCTCAAACACAGTCAACATCAGTGGAAATTTTTAACAAAGGAGTAACATGCAACATTTATAACCAACAAAAGGAAAATTTGAAATTGTTACGATTTTTAGGAGGATTAATGGGTGTCAACGATGATAGAAGTTCATATTCCATCAAAGACGGCAAATTAGGTTGTAGATTAAAATGAAAATTAAAATTATTATCATACCTCAAGGACTGTTACATGTTACTCCTTTATTGTTAAAAATTTCTACCAATGTTTAATAAAAACTGGTCTTACTGGGTCCAATACACTTTAGATAAACCACGGAGCCACCTAGAAAAATACATAACAAATTTACTAGCATGGAGATGTATTGAACATATGCATGCAATATGTTATACCTCCACCATTGAATTTGATGGCGCTTAGGAGGTGGACAGTAGTGGAGGCAACACCTTTTGTGGTGGCCTTGGTGGTGGAGATGCATGATCTCTCTGCTTATGACAGGCTCAAGATCGCCATTTCGGTAGGGCAGATCATGCAGTGATAGCGTTTAATTTGCAACCCCATTGCATTTCCTAAGCTTAAGCCTGATAATAATGTTGTTGAGCTTTTTGCTATGGCTTTTTTTGGTTAAGATAGTAGCATATCATTCAAGTCTTAGATCATCTGATGAATTCCTCTTTCCCTACAAGTTTCTAGTTTCTCTCCTATTGTCTTCTGATTGGTGGAGCAGTATTAAATTTGATACATAGTGTTGAATATAGTACCATTAGAGATAAACATGGTTTAGTTGAATCGACCAAATTAACTCGGTAGACTCAAAGGTTCTGATTGGTTTGGGTTTTTTTTTCCAAATAATTTTTGGATGGTTTTCTTTTTATCAAATCCAACAAATCGATTGGGTTTAATTAGGGCACCGAAACTAAATTGAGCCTGTGCATGTATGTGTGTGTGTGTAGTAGACTCGAAACACAAGACCCTATGCTTGTATTTCTAAATTTGAACCACAAATTTATAAATTCTACTAGTATTTAGAATTGAAAAAAGGAAAAAAAAAAAAAAGAAAATGTATACATACACACACACATATATATAGTTACTCCAAAAAATTCTATATTTATTGCTTAAGCTTTCTTGTTATTAAATCCGAATTTTTTTTAAAAAAAAAGGGAAACCAAACTAACTTTAAAGATGGTTTAATATGAATATTACATATGTTAGAGACAACTAACTTTAGAGGTGGTTAAATTTGAATATTGTATATGGTTAGAAACAATTGGTTTGATTTAATTTAAAATAAGTTTAAAATTCAACCAAACAAAACCAAAACATATGCACCTCGTACTACGTTGGTTCAACAAGAGATTTGTCTAAAGTTTAACTAACTTGAATTCTCTGCCATCGAACATGGGATAAGAACTTTTGGGTCAATTACCACACCTTGACCCATAAAGTTGGTACCAGAACAGGCTGCACTTGGAGCATTGCAAAATCACACCTCATAGTGATTATCCAAAGGGCTTGATGAAATAAGAGTAGATTGACTAAAACTGCAACCAGAGAAAATTTTGAAGTCTCACAAGCAGCATCTATATATGATTCTCTCTATCACTAGAGGACTAACTTCAATAATTTTCCGAAAATAGTGTGAAATTTAGTTACACTTGGTACAAACTTGATATAGAAGGCAGCAGAAAATCGATCGCTTAAAGGAACTTTATAGGAAATTAGGAATGTAATATGTAAGGAATTCGCTCTAGATATTTGAAACAACAATACTCCACAAGCATATGCAGTCTATTGGCATGCCTTTCTCATATAGAATTGAGCAACAAAACTGGGTCCATTATAGTAGACAATTTGTAGCTCTGGAGCAGACATTTTATGTTTTGGAGCGGCCGACCTCTTGATCTGCGACGTATGGATACTCTTGCAGCAAAATCTTCATCGCTGAAGAGCTTCGTCAATATTTGTGACTAGGGTATTTTACTAATGAACGAGACAATCTTATGCCTCCAGGTCCTTGGAATTCCATCCTGGGGTTTTCGCACCAACACCTTCAGTTAAGACGCTAGCTCCATTTTCAACACTCAACAGAGGATCAGCTTCGCTTTCCTTTGCCTTTAACCACGAAAGGTGAAGATCAGTAGATAATTATTTCAAGTTATTCTACAGCCAAAAAAGAAGAGAAAGAAAGGGGAGTTGATTTTTGTTGTGATAAATTGTAAATGCAGGGTACACATTTGCCGCCTTGTAGTTATAAAGGCCAAATTGTACATATATGCCTCGCCTAATTCTCCTAGAAACCTCACTTAAGGGGGATTTTGTTGGGACATGATCATGTATATCGGGAGCACTGCTATAGCACAAGGGAGTGAGGATAAATTGTACTTTATAAGGAAGAAGAATTGTGAGATGAATGGATAGGCGACTACCATAATAATAGTACATATGTCAGGAACCAAATTTCAGAAACAGACAATAAGGAAAGAGGAATGTCTATGCAAAGTACCTGAGACAATTGCACTGCAGGTTCACTGGCCTTTTGCTGGCTTTCTTTAGTACAACAATAAGAATAAAGGACCATCCCAACAACAGCAACCAAGATGCCCAAAATATTACGCCAGCTAAAAGGATCATGAAGAAGAACATAACCAAATGCCAAAACGAGGCACGTTTTTAGATGCCCTAGGACTTGATAAGTGACAGGAGATGTCTTTCCGATCACCAAAAATGTGCTAAAGTTCACAGAAACTGATATCAGACAGGATAGAACTATGAAAGCCTGCCATCAAAACATTGAAGTTAAAATTTTATGTAGTAATGTATTATCGTGTAGCAAGTGTTATAAATACTTACCAGCACTTGAGGAGTATAGTTGAATGCAAACACATTCTGTTTTGTCAACAGCCCATCTAGAAAGGGTCCAGTTATGAACAGAGTGAGAGCTTGATAGGGAGAAGATTGATACAGCAATTGGGTTGAAGAAACTTTGAACTTCTTCTGGATGGTATTAGTCATCTGCATAAAATTGGTCAAGAAGCCAATGCTAGAGGGGGGTAAAAATAACAGGAAGAAGCCCTCAGTTTATTTCCAGAATCTAAAAATTGGACACTTTCTTTGTGAGGCAAAATTACATATTTAAGTCATCTGCACTTAGTTTAAAGGCCATGTTAGGGAAGGGAAGGTGCAAGCAAAGGGAATGATACATTCAAAGTAGATAAGTGGCACTATCATGGAGGATACAATCTGTGCAATGCATGTCGTAACAATTGCAAGCAGAGATAAGACAGAGCCCAGAATGTTGAGCTGCAGATCAGTCACAGTTGCAATTCCGACGCCAACCAGGAGGATAGTTAGTGAGAGCTGGATGTTCCTACTGCAGGTGGTGTTGAAGAAAGCATTAGCAGACAGTTGTAACTACACATACACCTCAAAAGGTGATACTGTGGTCCTTCATTAAGTAAACTAAATCTTTGTTCAATCAAAAGCACAACACTTAGGTAGCAGTAGAGTATGGCTCGCATAAAGACCTGAACTTTTTACGGAAGAAGAGAGTCTCCAACAGAACCGTACATGGGATGATTGCCAATTTTGTCATCTAAAATGCAAAGGAAAGAAGAACAGTAAGCAATTGGATAAAAGTCTACAGGTTAGAGTTACACAACTAGTGGCCAAAAAACAGAAGAGAAACCATAATCTATAGCAGGATGGAAAAGTTAACCTGATAGAAACCAACAGAATTGAAGCCCAGACTTAGATTTAGAAGTCCGATGGAGGTTCCATTCAATATCCCGAAGCCCATGACAGCTCTAGGGTCAAAAGGCTTGTGCTCAAACAATTTCATCCATAGTGCCACATGTAGAGAACAAAAAGTAACCAGAAGATGCCAACTGGTCAAAGTTGTCGCTGAAAAGTAAAACGAGAGGTAAGAACTAAAAAGATGGTAGCTTTTAGTAATTTCAAATCATTATCAAGGCATGTTTTCGCATTGAACAACAGAGCAACCAACACAACAGAAAAAGTGACAAAGACAGATCTCCATGTCATTTAGATATCATGAAAGAGAGGGGGAGAGAGAGTGAGTGAGAAGGAAAGCTGAAATAAAGGTAACATCACAGTGGCAGACGACATCTGTAACTGAGCACTAAATCTAGACACATTTGCCATTAACAAATTCAATAATTAAACGTGAATGGGAACTAATTTTCTCCATGAGAAATTGGAAACCACAGGAAGAGATAGGGCATCAGTTAATGCCACGTAATCCAGTTATACTTGTGTACCAACAAATAAAGCCCTTGGCCAGGTTAGATCCTATGTTGGAAAAGACATGTTGGTCAAGAAACAACCGGGATAGCCTGATCAATTTTGTGACTTGTACCACTGAAGTACCTAGAGTAGTGTAAAATCACGCAAGCTTTCTCTTTGTGGCAAAAAGGATGAAATGCCACCCCTAAATGACTCTGGCGAGTATAAAAATGCGAATCCTAGATCGAGTTAGCTATGGTTTCCTGAACATGAATCTCTAGCAGTCAGTTATCAGCTTCAGAATTTATTTACTTTGGCACTTTTAGTGCATCCAAGCAAGTAATATTTATTGCTATAACTTTTTTTATTGCAAAAAGATGAATTTGTGCAGCCCCCAAATGGATTGGTCAGTATAAAAAAATGAGATTCAAGGATTTAATTAGATAATAAGTTTTTAACAAAAGATCTACCACTTATTTTTGGTCATAACCATCAGAATTCATTTACTTTAGCAGTTTTAATGCCTCCAAGAAAGCAATATTTATTACCACAACTTTTCTCCCATTAACATACTCTTATCATGATAGAAGAAATACAGACTGGTACATTATATGTTCTTCTTTCTCTATATTACAAAAATTATGATTTGCTTCTGTGGGACTCCGTAATAATCAGAGTCACAGTCAAAACAAGACCAAGTTCCAAAAATTTGAGCTATGATAACCTAAGTACAGAAAAATTCATCTTTGCTCTACTTAATGCATGAAAATACAAGCAAAAGCAGGGATTACTCACAATTATCAAATTAAAAGGAAATTTGATCTTGGTTTGCAACTGAGCAAGCTCAAGGTCATCAAATAGAATAGAATAAGAAACAAGGGCAGGAACTTTTTCCTTAACAGGCAAAAAGGCCAAGGTGCACATTCACATTTCTCATAGATATTTTGTTAGGATTGCTTAATAATTGATAAGTCTATTTTAGCTATATACTTTCGAAAATTCTGAATCCTTTGTGGAAAAGGAAGTCTTACTTTTCTATAATTTAGGTTTTTGTTAAAGAGTCCATCAGGGACTAGGATTATTTACTTTCCTTATTTGAGGCTAGAAAAGTGAAAACTCCTATACAGAGTAAGCCTTGTGGTCCTTTCATTCATTCAGCAATGATCAAATTTCCGTAGGATGCAAATCGCAATCAGAATGATTACTGGAGGCATTTTCTTTGAAGAGATCTGCCTATTCCCTTTTCTTCTTTTCAACAGAAACTACACTTCTTAATTTCGTCATTAAGAATCCTAGATTCTTATCACATTTAATGCAATTCATGATCTGTCAGTTTTCCTACACAAAAGCATGTTAGAACCCAGCTATCTAGGCATCAAACCATCTTGTCTCTACTTACTTATACAAACTAAGACCACTCACGACGTTTACTTCATACAACCCAAAATGTGGCTGGATAGACTCCAACAGTCCAATTAGAGGCATAAATCAGTCAGAAACTATCTTAGTTCACATGTATATTTATGATGTGCTAGAACGATTGACATCATTCTTTGCGATACAAAACAAAGATCACAACAAAATTACTAAAAGATGTGAACCAACAAAGAAACCCTTTCAGAAACCAATCAGATGTCAAACCTAATTGCGCTGCTAAATCGTCACTTCCAAGTCAAATCCCAGATTTCTTTTACAAATCAAATGACAAATAGCCCAAACATAAGGGGGTAACACATTGGACAGAAGGCGATCCAAACTCCGAACATATATATATTCTTAACTAATTACAAAATGCAATCATACTAAAAAAGAATAATCAATCACATTGCACAACCAACACAAAAACTCGAAAAAGAAGACAGCTAAAAACGAATGAAGAAGTCTCATAAGCTCACCAAAATTGAAACCAAGAGTGGAAATGAGAGCCTTGTTGCAAATCACAATCGACACCGACGACACCACCGACAACGACAACGCCCCTATTGTCCCTAACTGAAACTTCTTCCCGTCGCTCATCTTTTCAAGCCCCCACTACTACCACTTACTCAAAATCTACAAACCATCACAAGTCAACATCTCCATTAATCACAACAATTAATATGATCAAAATCAACTAATTATAAACTACAACATTAATTTCCCCACCTCATTTCATGAATATATCGAAAATTGAGAGCTAAAATCCAGCTCAACTGCAACCAAAAAAAAAAACCCACATGATGTAAGAAATAATTTCAGCGTTTAGAAACACAATATGGAAAATAAGAAGTCAGTGTATTACTCTTATGAAGAAAGCCTAGATCTAACAAATTACTACTAATATACATATACATACATGTAAAATAAGCACATTTTCAGCACTGTGTGTGTGTGTGTGTGTGAAGAAAAGGGGGCCAACAAAACCTTCGAAGCAACAGATCACCGAAGGTTTTGTCAATTTTGTCAAAATCTTAAGTTGGAAAAATATCTGACTGATCTGTTAGAAAGGAAAATGAAGAAAAGTAGTAAGTGAATTGAAATGAAATGAAAAAGGTAACGCGCTGTGAAGTATTTAATTATTATTATTTTTATTTTTATTATTATAATATAATTTGAATAAAAGTTTGGAAATATTACAAGTAAAACAAAGCTTTGAGTAATTTTGACTCTTTTTTATAAGTGTGTTTTCTTGCTAAATTTTAGGTGGGCGGTCACATGAGGATATATAGTTAGTATACTCGTTAGACTTGGTCGTGATTTTAGTCGCAAGAATCGTGTCTTTATGATTAAATTTAGTAAATTTTATTTCAAGACTCCGTTTGTTTGTTTTATCGCTATAGCATTGGCTAGTCAATTAGACTCTCTCAATAGTCAATGGGACCTCGGGTTTACTTTTTGGAATTATTGGCAAATGATAGAACAAGAATTAATTTTGTTATATATATTTTAGTATAATGCATCTTGACCTTCCCTTTAGTATAATAATAATAATAATACCAACAACATTTTGAGAAAATCAAATTTTAAAAAATATTTTTTAATATTTGATTATTATATTAAAAATATTTTTAATAAGACAATTTTTAAAAGATGCATTTTAGATATATTATTTCAATCAAGATAAAAATTAAAGAAACAAAAATAAAATGTGCAAGCGTGGGCCAGGGTAAGGTAAGATGTTAGAAAAAAGAAAGTTAACTCGAAAATAATTTCATCTCTTTTTTTCCCCCTTCAAGGGAGGCTAATGCCAACTGGAAGTCCAGAAGTCTAGCCCTTCCAAGTCATCGCCTAGCAAGCTTCTCAACTATTTTGGAAATTCCTCAATCAAATGTAAGCCCATCAAAAATTGAAGTCCAAAGTTCGTCATCCAATTCAAGCATTTGTTTCCTTCTTGATAGACATGTTTTAAAGAAAATCCTCGATTAGCTTGCAATAATCTCTAGTATTTTTTGTGGTAAGGTAACACCTAGGACAAGAATTCTTTCTGATCCAACTAACTAGCACTTCGGACTTGGTCTTTATTTCTACTTTGCTCCATCCTCTTTCACCAATTGAAAATATTTTCTTCTATTTCTATCTAATATTTTTCGTTGATTAGAAAATATCTTTCATTTAACTAATGTTTTGAAATTACCAAATACTGAAAAATAGAAAAAGTATATATTGTTTAAGGAAATATTTTACGGCAAATAAATGGAGTGGAAAATGGGTGGCGTTGTTCACCCACTGAACACTATCTTTCGTCAAACTAGTTACTTAAAATTATTGTATAAGTTAACTTTGTCATATAAAGTTTGACAAAGTACATACGTTATCATATAAAATTATTAAAATTATAATATGATAAACTTTGTCATGTAAAGGTTGAGTGCTCAACCAATATATCAATATAAATACATAAGTTTCTGTCAGGAATGGGCAAAAAAGATAACTATGTCATATATTATTGGGTAACCTTTCAATTGAGTTGTATCATCCAACTTTTGACTATTAACAAAGAATTCTTGCAATCATCATCCTTACAACATAAAAATTATTTTTTGACCAAAAAAAAAACATAAAAATTACTGAAAAACAATTAATTTTTAGCGAAGGATAATTAGTTATTTTGTTAGTCGTGACAGTAGCATTGTTATATGGCTAAATTAGAATTATCGAGTAATAAAGCAGAATAAGAATCATTTCATAATATTATTATATTATTAGTAAAATTTAACGACTATAAATTATTAATAGTGCAATTATCTCGTAACGGGTATCAGCTTGTTTCTATTGAAGTTGTCTTTTTATTTTAATGAAAACATTTTCTTTCTTCTTACGGTGAATAACTTTTATTAATAAATTGCAAATTTCTCAAAGTTTGTTGCGAATTTACACGCACTATTATAACGTATTCCGTAAGTGAAGTCTTGTCAAACAGTCCAAATCTGCGGATCTCATCTAAGTGATTGATCGTCAATATATGTCGCCAAGCCATGTGGTATAAAACAAGACAAATAAATGCGAAATAGTAGGGTGATATGTCACATCAATTATGTTTGGAGTTATGCTAGATGTTATTTATTTTTATTATTCAAAATATCAACTTATATATAATATATTATATATGTTATATATGTATGTATATATACCGATAAACGCATTATATTATATAGAGTATCTCATTGATTTATGGTTCCCGCTGAATACAAAGAGTTAAAATTAAAATAGTCTCAACTTTGAAATTTAGTATCTCCTTTGTTAGTAACTTAAAAAAATGGGTAAAATATATTAGACCCTTCTATGTTCATCAAAAGTGTATCGAATCCCTTATAGTTCAAAAGGTCTCTTATAAATCGCTTATGATCCATAAAAGTACATCAAATCCCCTTATTATTAAAAAATTTCATTATCTTTTATTTATGACTGTTTGAAATTATCCAAACTATCATTCTCTCTTTTATAAAAGAAATATTGCTAAAAAAGTTGAACCTCAAAATAAAATAACAAATAATCTAACTAACTAAGCTATAAATAATTTATGTTTTAACTCAATTTTATGTTGATTTATGTTTTATATTTATATTTATATATATATATATATATAATTTCTAACAAACTTGAAATTTAATTTAACCAAAGATCAAATATTTCATCCCCTTGAACATTATCAATCCAGAATTAGCATTCTACGTTTCAAAAAAAAAAAAGAAAATAAGATTATTGAAATTGAGAAAAGCATTTCAGTAACCACAGTTACCTTCTTGAATATTTATACTCATATTATCTCATTTTCTTTTTACCATGAACTATAATGCATATTACTCTTCAAAATATTAGACCAGTATTACGTTATTCTCTACCTTCATCTTTGATCAAAATGTTATTTGGCTCTTAGAATATGAGAATAGTCTGGAAATTAGTAATTTGGGTCTAATTAATAATTTGCGTTAATCATTAACACCAGGAAATTAATAAAATTTGCATCTTTTTTACTTTTATAGAAACAAATCCCCAAATACTCATCTCAAAATTAACCAATATAAATAAGTTGGAAACTTTAAAAAGAAAAAAAAAAAGAAAAAGAAGACGTATCTAATATACCTGATGAACTGCATTTAGACACTAAAAGACTTTTGTCAGCAGTAGTGAAATTCGATAAATTGTCATTATAATTGTGGACAGAGGATGATGTGGAGGATGGTGTCGTCAACGGCTTTGGCCTTGTCGTCTGTATTAAGATGAGTTTCAAGTTTATTTTATATATATATATATTAAATATAAATTAACTTAAAATTAAGTTAAAATATAAATTATTTATAACCTAGTTAGTTAAAATATTTATTGCTTTAATTTGAGGTTGAGAGTTCAAATTTTTTAACAATATTTCTTTTGTAAAAAAGAGAAGGATGGTCTGGATAATTTTGAAAAATAATGGTTAAAGATAACAGATTTTTTAACCGTATTGGGTTTGATATATATTTCTGGACTAGAAGGGGGTTATAAAAGACTTTTTAGATCACAGGGTTCGGTGCACTTTTGATGAACCACAAGGGTGTAGTGCATTTTACCTTTAAAAAATTGACAAAATTTATCATTTTGAGAACAATAGAATGACATGAACACACAAAATAGAGGACAATAGCATGATAATATTAGTTGCATGATGAAGGCTGCATACGAAAAATTCCTCATCTTGGTTTTTATTTTTTAGATATATCACAATTTTTATTACATATAATACAAGGAAAGGTTTAGATGATTTACACAAATAGTGATCCTTTTTTTCCCCTTTATTGGAAAATTCCGACCCCTTATAGAATTCGAACCTAGATCAAATTTAAATTACTCAACTTACCTCTGAACCCAAGTGACCTTCTTAGTTTAATTGAACCAATAATAGATTTTTATTTAGTTAGGACACTCTAAAAACTTAGAGAACTTTTGTGCAAAACGTTTTGCTACCTATTACTTTTTGCTAACTTGTTTTTCTTCTGATTTCTGAAAATCATTTTTCGAAAGGAACTGTTGCACTTGATAGATATTCCGATATCAATAAATTTTTACTTGATGATATCTTATTTATTTCTTTCTTTCATTTTGCTTGGAGCGCAATAAGTCTCACTCTTTCTCCATTTTGGCGTTGAATAACTTAATAACTTATTCGACTTTGAATTAATTTGATTTTGACCAGCTTTGCCTATAAGCCTACCCTCTATTTATATTCTTGCTATTTGATAGGCAATAAAATGGCCAATGACGTGCTGAGTTTTCTTTTTGAAAATTTTCGATTATGTAGAATAATTAAAGTTAATCGGTCTTTTCTTGTCTTTGTATAGTATCAATTACTTGTGCCAAACAGGCCTTTTATCTCTTTCTTAAAATCTGCATAAGATTCAAAAATTAAAGAATTAACTTGTAGAAAATATTCATGTAAGATGATGAGTACCCTCATAGTTAGAGATTTAAATCATTATAATAAGACCCTCAAAATCATAACGAAAATAAAGAGAAAACGCTCTTGTACACTTTTACCAACCATCTAATTGTTTCAAAACTTAGGTCAATAGGGTAGTAGAAAAGAACAATGCCAAGAAATCTCAATCATATAAAATGCTTGACTATTGATCATACGAAGGCATTCTAGGACATTCTACTTTAGAAGTCTAGTCTAGTATAGTCGTATAAAGTCATTTGATTTAGTTTTACATTCTTGGAATGAATATAATATTTAGTAATACTTGGAGATATGTTCTTATTCTCCTATAGGTGAAAAGTATTTTTGTCCTTGTGAGGAAAAAGCAGCAAGTGCGAGGGTATACTAAGAGGGTGTTCGCGTGCTTATAAGCTGAAAAAAGAAAAATGACATATTTGGTAAAATCTACTTATAAGTTATTTTTATCTGTTTTAAACAAGTAAACGAAAAAAAAGGGCATTCCCTTACTTTTGTTTTCACCTGCTTATAAATAAAGACAATTGACCAAATAACCACCTGATTTTTCTTACTTGCTTATGAATAAGATAGCTCGACGAAATGAAGGACAATCTTGCCCTTTAAGAAAAAAAACAACACTCTCTTACTCTAATAAAAGGTCTTTTTTAGTCATTTTAATAAATACTGTTACTTATAAACACATTTTGATCAAACATGCCAACAATTTATAGACATATTTATTTAAACACTTTTCTATTTATTTGTCATTTGCTTATAAGCATTAAAACTATTTATAAGCAACTTGAAAAAATAAACTTATCCGGCTCTACGAAAAATATTCTTGATAATGCAAGTATGGATAAGATAATTTACCTAAATCCAATCATTCAAGTCGACTTGTAAGAAAAAGAATAGAATTAGATCATGTGGAATAAGTTTCAACACTCAAATTAATATTTTGTGTATAGAATTTGACTAGGATCAAGAGTGGCTCAATGGGGTTGGGGTCATGCACAATGCCAATTTTATGTCCATCATGCTATTTTCGATTTTCTTGATTTAAAATATGTCATAAACACTGTTTCATAATTTTATAATTTGCTCGAGTCACTTTTAAGGAAAAAAAAAAATTAAGAGATGAAGAAAACAAGAAAAACAAAACACAAGAAAGAAACGTGTTCCGAAGCCAACTCACGCCAACACTATACTGGCCCATGACTAGCCCAGTCCATATCGGAGCTACTTAGCTCCGAGCCCACAACCAATTAGTTCTTCCTAGTTTGATGCTGGACTTACCTGAGGAAGCCCAAGATACTCAAGAATCAGTCTCTTAAAAAATCTACATACACCTCAACATTTTTTATCGTATCAACGGCTCGTTTTGATTATTTTTTCTTATAAAAGCGTCTTCTAAAACGTTTAAAACAAAGAGTTCTTTTGAGAAGTCATATTTCTGATTTCTATAAAAAGTTCAAATTCAATTTTTTTAGAGTTTCAATTTTTCTTCAAAATTTAATTTAAATACTTATTGCCAAAAAAAAAAATTCTTTTCTACAAAATTCCATTTTGGGTTCTACTAGTACTTGATAATAGGATTTATTTGAACACGACAGTCTGTAATTGTTTCACATGTTACACGTCATTATACAAGCAAATAAGAAGTAACACAGTCAATGAAAGAGTTCAAATTGAAAGACGTTCACTGAGTAATAGATTCAGTCAATTGAACCAAGCGTTGAATACTATATTCTACATAAGCAAAATGACCATTTTGTGAACAAAGCTCCTGAGAGTTTAAAATCTAAATCATTTGAAGAATTTTAGTAAGTCCATATTTGGAGGGTAAAGAACAACGGAATCTTCAATTCCACTACTTTCATGTTTTGGGCCAAATAATTGTAAAACTACAAATTAGTAGACTTATTTGTAATGCTTGGCTAATTCATTTGAGTATTTGTTTTTGGTTTTAACTTCGACTATTGACTTATTGTTATTGAAGTGACGTTTATAAACTTATGCTTCTTAATTCTAAACGTTGTCTTATTATAGCGTTCATTCTTTTGTCTTCTTGAAAGTTTGAAAGTATGGTTAGGACCTATATATATATATATATGTATGTATGTATATATATATATATATGTATATATGTATATATATATATGTATATATATATATGTATATATATATATATGTATATATATTCTTTTGCGAATTAGGAAAGACCTCTTTCTCAATTTTCTTTTTAAACTGAAATATGAATTGGTTAATTTCAATTTGTGTAAAAAAGATCTAAAAGACTGTCGTATAGTTCTTCTTGTGCATCTCTCCCTTAAAAAATCTAATAATTTTGTTGTACATTTAACGTTAATCAATTTACAAGATTATGCTTCAAAGGGTCGATTTCTTGTTTCATTGTCTTGGAGGTAAATTATTTAAAGTAACAAATTCCAAATCTCTTTTCCTCCAATTTCAGAACGAAAAATGTTACATTTTTCCATTTTTAAAAAATAGTAATTGGGAGTGATATGCATAATTTGCAATGATTTGTAATTATGAAACTTGAAATTACCTTGAATGTGTAACAATTTAATTTAAGCTCAAAGAAAAATCCCATCCCAAATGATTAGTTAGTTTGTTAAGTGGAAAAACTCTTGAATTTAAAAACCACTTACAAGAAAATGAGATTATTAATAAAGAAAATCATTACAGAATGATATAAAAGAGAAGATTCAAACTTTAGTGTATCCGGAGAAACTCTTCAACTTTAACCAATTAAATCATACTTTAAAGGCAATTTAACTCTTTTTTTACTTTTAGGTTCTCAAAGGATTTGCATATTGCTGTGATTGTTTATACATATGTTTATGTGCTGGGGCTTGAGTAGGGTTAAGGGTTGTAAGATTTGAAAATTTGAGAACTGAAAATTAGTCCCAAATGAGATAAAATTATTGCAATCTTTCACATACTAAATTGTTGCAATAAGGCCAAAGCGGGTGCTAAATAGCTGCCTCAGCTTTCAACGGCTTTTTCTCCCCCATCGATTCAACCCATTCTCTCTTGGATTCCCAAAAGAATCTATATACCTATATATAGTATATATATAAGCATCCAAATTTGCTGCACTTACTTATACTATAATATAGGACGGAAAATTTGACACTCTTAATACAAATTCGAGAAATTTGTGATCGAATTTTTCTCATCATTTAAAAAAAAAAGAGAAAATTCTAGAACTGACCCCCTTCAAATGTTTGACCAAACTGCCAATTTGCGGGCACCACATTGTAGCTGGTGACAGTTCTACCATCACTGGCTGTGACCCTAAAAGAGAGGCTTTGGCCATTGAGGTAGCCATTGCTCTGCCAATTTTGTCCCCGGTTTCTTGACATGGCTTGCCAACCTGTTCTTGACCCTTTGATTGAGACCGCATGGACATCTCCTGCACCCGCGACGTTGGTGATCAAGACCAAGTTGAAGTATGAATGGCCATTGATGGTGAACCTAATTCCTCCTTTCTTCACACATGGCACCCTGACCAAGATCAAGAGAACCATATTAGTTGAATCTTTTTCATACAATCTTGTGAATGCATGTGTTCCACGTTCCTTACAATTTTATTATGTACATTTAAGTAAAAATTGAAGTATTCATTTTCTTTTTTTTACTATGAGTTCGGAATTTTTAAGTTACGTTCAACTTGAAAAAAAAAATGCTTTCAACAAGTGTGCTTACTAGTTATTGAACTTGTGTTATCTTCCTTTTTAGCCAACTTGTTCACAAATGCAATGTCCATTTGACCATTGAGAAAAAAGAAAATCTTGAGTTTATTAAAGTGCAAGCAATTTATAATATGTATGACAAGTTTTATTAGGGTAAAATACAAAAGAAGGTTCTATGTTCTATTAAAAATTATACGTTAGACCTTGTATTTTTGTGGTAATCTATTAACTTCCAAAAAGATTCATTTTTTCAAAAGTCGATGGAAAAAAAATGTTTTAAGAAAAAGTTGACCCAAACGAGGCTGGCAAGCATGGGCCAGATATGTTATTTTTTTGTCTAATGTTGGATGCAATTTTATAATCTAAATATCATCTCCGACCCAATCCTATGTATATGCTAAATTAATATGTTAATTTAAGAAACTTTTAATTTCTCTCTCTCTCTTTTACTATACCAACTAGACATACACATAAAAATGATATTTAGGTAATAAAAATAATGCAACAACCAACATAAGAGATGATATCTACGTTATAAAAGTAAAGTGATACCGAACAATACTCTTTTTCTCTTTTACCTTCTATAGGCCACAGGCACAATTCCAGCACGGTACTGTGCAATATGCAAGAAAGCAAGCTCAGCCAAGTCAAAGTGCTGGAGAGGAGGATTGCACCACCCACCATTGTTGTTTGGTAGAGCGAAATTTGGTGGGCAAAAGTTTGTGGCAGTGACTGTGATGGTGCCCGGGAGACACCATTTGGGGTCATCATTGCATCGTATCTCAAAGCATGCCCCGCAACTCAACCCATTGTTGAACAAGGCTGTGCTGAGTGCTGCAGTGCTTGTGCCATACCCTTGGCCGTACAAATTCCCATATCCACATGCCCCTCCTGCAATTAACGTTAACATCTGAATGATTGTAATGTCCAACATTGGTTCGGAAATAGTTCAAAAGTATCGTTTGTACATTGCTATTGTAAGTATGAATAGTTACTTTCGAGCCCAAGTAAAAGAAAAATATGAGTTCGAAATACTACAATAATCGCTACAAGAAAAATTTATGCGGCCGATAGAGTTTGTCCACAAAGCTTAGGTCAAACATCTAAATCATTGTAATGTCCAATATTGGTTCAGAAATAGTTCAAGAGTATTGTTTGTGCATTGCTATTGTACGTATGAATAGTTACAAATATATTAGAATGTGAGTATGAATAATTACAAATATGAGTTTAAGATGTTACAATAATCACTATAAAAAAAATTAATGCAGTTGATAGAATTTAACGACGGAAGTGTCGCAATTCAACTCTCATCTGTAGTAATTACCAAAGGATTTACCGATGAAAGTTCTGTAAGTATTGCCGTCGGAGGGTGAAGGGTACAATATTTACTGATTAGACCTCTTTCCTACGAAAATCCGTTGGCTGTCCCTATTTTACTTACGTATCTCCGACGGAAGCTTTCTGTAGAAAATTGTCGGAAATGACAAGTTTTCTTATAGTGAAAAATGGACTTACCCATTGTACCGGAAGCATCACCCCCACCATAGAAAGTGGCATGGGCGCTTATCCACCCACCATAATCAGCTTTCGTGCCATGCAATTGAAGCACGAAGAGCATGAGAAAAGACAATGCTGCATAGGAAAATACTCTGGCAGCCATTGCGGGAAAGAATAGAGCTATGTGTTAATGAAAGGCTAGAGAGCTGAGAAGGGTGGTGTGTGTTATGGAGTGTATTTATAGATAGAATTATTAATTAGTGAGACCAACAAATTAAATCAACAAATTAAATGCAAAGTAGGGACAAGATTAGAGACACAAGACGGGGTTGATTTGCCGTCCAGATGCATGCCACGAGGGTGGAGAGGTGGTTGATCACGTATGCAAATTGAACTTAAATTTGCGAAAATCTCGAGTGCACATGCTGTGGTTCTGGGTTGGGACTGCCAATTAGTACCCAACGCTGTGGGCATCGTGGGGTCCCCCCCCCCCCCCCAAAGCTTCCACATGCTCCTCTCTACCAAGTTTTGTTACTTCCTAGTTTAAATATATATATATAATATATATATATATATATATATATATTTCCTTTGGCTGTTATATATGTATGATAGTGTATATGAAGTCCTTTTCCTAAAAAGAAGATAGAAAAGTATAATTGTTTATCCATTTTTTTAACGGGTACAACGTTATCTCTATTATGATTGATTAAATGATTTTTTGTATACGAAAATTTATTATTTTAGATTACTCTCACGTTAAATATTACCGGACTCTTAACGGAAGGAATCATTGGAATTTTATCGTGAGAATGGTTGAAAGTGGTAAATTTTTCATACTAACAAACATATTGGTTTAACGTTAACGGAAACAGCATTGCACTCGTAAAAAAGACCAATATTGTTTATATACTTAGATTATTCTTTTCTTTTAAAATTGGAGGCAGGATATGGGAAGTTTCTCCTTGCTTGACGACATGAAAAGCTAAAATTGCGCATTATTGGGAGAGGATGATTGGGAATAATATTCGATACTAGGTTAATGGAATCCTACCTTACTAGAATAGTTTGAACTTTGGAAGTAAATATTTTTGTTGATTCTCCTCTTTATAAGAGAAAACTTAAAGGTCTTCCCAAGTCATGTGGTAGTGTCAACAGAAAGTACTATGGATTGCTAGGTCCATGTCTCGTGGTAGTTTGGCTAGTAATTGGCTAGATGATTTGCCTTCTCAGTTATTTGTGAAACTTCTGAAAAAAAAAAAGAATATGCAAGCAGTGAGTTCAATTTGTTTGCTCTAACTAATTTTTGGATGGGCTAATGTGTTGTGTCACTCGTGTTGATAAGTTGATAATATATCTTATCTAATTGTACAATTTGTTGTATGAAATGCCAAATGATTCTTTACTTATCTTTCCAAACCATTCACATCTGGTAATTACTTGCTTTTCAGAATGTATTCATACTTTCGCCTCTTGACCTTGATCTTTTCTTTTCCGAAGACAAGAAATTCCATCAGGGGATCCACGTTAGACTTATCGTGAAATTATATAGGAATATTTTTTCATAATAAATTTTTATTGTTTCCTTGTAACCTATTCGAATACGTTTTTGTTGTTTTAAAATATTGAAATTAATCGTTAATATTTTACAAAAATATTCAAGTTAGTGCACAATGCCTCAAAGTTTCACAAATATAATCAAACTAGTCCCAACTATTTGGAAACATCCGTAATAATCCTTAATGTTTCACAAAAGTAATTAAACTAGTCTCCATTATATTAAAAGATTAATATAGTATAAGATTACTCAAATTAGTCTTAATACTTTTTCCATTTTTTCCTTAAAATAAGGACAAATTTGATAAGTTTGTAAAACACTTTTTTCTAAGAATAGGAACTATTTTGATTATATTTATAAAATATTAAGAATTAATTTAAATATTTTTAATATAATAAAAATAATTTTAAAAAATAATGACAATATATTGTAAAATTAACCCCAATTATATATCACATATATAATGTATGGTACAAATTAAATTTAAAATTTTTTATTACATCGAGACACGAGTCACTATCTATGGATAATACATCAGCTTTTTGTCATTTTGGCAATGTCGTGAATATTGGTCAACGAATGCGGCCATGCCGTCACATGCGAATAAAACGGCAAAGCATTTTGTTGAGACCGTTCGTTTTCCTCTATTGATAATGATGCTTTTTTTGGTCTTACACATCAACTTAAGCCTTCAATACATCAAATTAAAAGTTAATAGTATATTCCGAAAAGACAAAAATGAAACAATCAAGTACGATTAAATTTTGGAATAAAATACATTTTATCTCATTATATTCTGTTAAAATTATATGACCTCTTTATGATTTCAAATAAGAAATATTTTCGATACGTCCTATGTTATAAAGAGTATTTTATAGTCCTCTAAAAATTAAAGGCTTTGTGCAACATCTTCTACAATATAAAAAAATATTAGTGAAATTTGAAACACAAACGAATTTAATGCGACTTTGATAAAATTCATGGGGTAAGATACGGTTTATCCTAAATCTCTTATAACAAACAAATGGCACGAGACGGCGTTCACTATTTAGTGATTGGATACGTGATCAACCAATCACATTAACTCAATAAGCATAAATAAACTAATATAATAGTTTGTTTAGAATGTATAACTTATTCATATTATAAATATAATTCATATTACTTCTCTTTCTTTTTGTTTTTCCAAGATTATATCTAATTCTTAGTTGAAGCAGAGCAATTTTGAAGAATGGGCATTAAAAATGTTTTAGAGTACAATTAGTATTGGTATCTTCAAGCCAAACTGGTCCTATTCACTTCTTTCATTTTGACACTCCAGAACGTAACACCAAATAAATATGCTCTTTATGAACGTCCTGACGCACATTTGCTACCATTCATTTTATTTTATTTCTTTCTTTTTTACTTTCCCTTTTCTCTTTTTTGACGGAACATAGGCTACCATTCTGAAACACAAAACGATTGATGATGCATACGTATAATTACAAAATTGTGTTGGCACCGATATAACAAAATATTCAAGTAGTGCGATATGTTTATATAGTGATAAAGTTATCGTAGTTTTAATATTTTTAAATAAGTGACAACTCAAGTCCAGAAATCTAATGCTATAATAATAAAGTTATCATCTCATCTAAAATTTTAGTATAATTTATATCTCGTCAAGCAACTCATATCATATTACGTTGCTCAAAAAGAAAAAGTTAGCGTTGTTTTGAAATTCATTATAGGTAATCTATTGTACAAGACTCGTAAATCTTAACCTTATTTGACGAATTCGAGTAGAAAAAGAACACTTGAATCATAGTGTGAAGAAGGTATCACTATCTGGATAGAGTATAAGCGAGGTATACAGATGGAGATGGACCTACCACGTTGAATGCGTATGCAACTTCCGGGATTGCTGGTCATCAGACACCCTGGTTCGTTTTCAATCAGTTTAAGAAATGTTCATGTTCATCTACATTTGGATTCCAAACCGATTTAGAAAAATAAGAATTCCGTTATTTTCTTTTTTTTGTTCGATAGAAAAAGACGTTTTTATACAACGCCATAGTGTTATGAACAAGCATTAGACTCGAAAGAAAGCATTAAGGGATTTAAACTTCCCCTTAAATCTTTATAGATAAGATATTGTTTTTGTTTGATAGTCTTTCAGCTTGAAATTTTGTTTTTAACTGATATCAAATGTAAGATAATTGGCAATTTCCACAGCTGAAGATAATCTTTCTGTCCAAATACATACAAATAAATTGCCAATTAAGGCCCTTCAGGCAATATCTTTCAACTAGAAAAGTTCCAATTCCCTCTCTTTCTCCTCTGTCTAGAATACTGTAGCCATTTGGCAGCACCAATCTAATGTGAACAATATCGTAATTATTGCAATATTGACAGATGTTGTTAATTTGTTATTTTATAGTGTTTTTGCTTCGACTAATGATGTTGTTGTTGTCATTGTCGTTTTTAAAATCGTGTTGCGGCTGCAATTTATAAGATTGTTGCTGATATTATTGTTGTGAAGACTCCCCTCTAACTTCATTAAATTTTATCCAATTTAAGTCATTTGTCAAAGGGAGGCCTACTAGAAATGACCACCTCAGAAGCTGTCTGCTAGTATATAACATGCAAGAAAGTGAGACTTTAAATGAAAGAATTTAAGATGTCTGCTTGTTATTCAAACAAGAATCACAAACTGCGACTACAAGAGGCCAACTTAGAAAGCCTGAAGAGCAGCTCAAATCACATGTAATCGAACCCCACTCCCATGTGAATTTTGGTGGAAATTCTAAGAACATATGTGCAGCAAACCCCAGGTGGTAAGATTATAATGCTTGGGGTTCTAGAATAATCGACCTATCTTTCATTTTCGTTAGCAATGAAACTTGAATGGATTTGTTTATTACCTTATTACGTTATGAATGAGATTAAGTGACAATAAATCGATGAAACAATTATAAAACAATCTTCGCAATTCACAATCATGGAAGCTCATCATGATCCTTACTATGCAAACGTATATCGAAGTGCCAACCAGCAAGTCCCAATTATCTGAACATAATTGTATCTTGTGCCGAAAAAGAACCGAAGTAAAAAATAATTGTATATGCAGAGGGCACACTAGACGAATTTTGATCTTGATCCCCTCATAACGTAATTTGACAATGTTCGTCAAATGAAAATATCAGTACCTTTGTAAAGTAATATGTCAATGTTAATGAAATAAAAATACAAGTATATCATTATAAGGTGGAGCACTTAAGTAATTACATTATCACCTTATCACCAAAAATACAAGTCTATCATTAACAAGGTGGAGCGCTTCAGTAATTACATTATCACGTCACCGATCTTCCTCGTGTCCGACACGTCCGGGGCTTGTCTAGCTCCCGAATCTTCTGAAAAACTGCCGTGACGTCAGGCAAATGTGGCTGGTATTGATTTGTACTTTCAGACATCTTAGAGGGTGTTTGGCTTTGCTTATTTTGTGTTTATAAGCACTAGAAAAAAAACACATTTCACATATTTTTTACTATTTAAGTTCTTATAACCACTAAATAAGTAAAGCCAAACACCCTCTTAATAGCTGGGATAGATATCCAAATTTCTTTTGCTTTTTACTCCCTGTAACTGCAGAAAATACTGCACAGGCGTAGGTTTCAGTGAAAAGTTTATCCTAGTCAATTAATTTGACGGTGTTTGGGAGTGTTCATTTTGCAGCTTACAAGCTCTTAAGAAAAAATACCCCCTCATATTCTTTTTACTATTCACAGCTTATAAGCCCCAAATAAGCACTCCCAAACACACTCTTAAGACTTCGCCATTTCAGGTTGCACATTCCATTGCCTCAAAGTTTGAAACTTGCCTCTGCACTGGTAGAAGAGAAGGTTGTTACCAGTGTCTTGCCGCTTAGTACTGTCCGCTTCCACACACTGCCTAGCAAAGCAAAAAGCAGCCGCCTCACACCAGATGCCTGCAGCAGGCTATTAACTCAGTGGTAAAGCGCACTCCTAATAATTGCGTATGAGGGCTCTCAGTAACTCAAGTAGTTAGGCATCAGCCAACGTTTATGAAATCTGCTATCGCTTGAGTTATGATGCACAACTGACATCCAAGTACAAGTTCAGGGAAAAGAATGAGAAACGCGGCGTCCGTGTCGAAAGAACAAGCCTCTGTGAAGTACCCAAATAAAAGTTCTCACTTTTACAACTTTATCACTAGTATTTTTATCAATGTGGATTATATTTCAATTTTATGAATTTAACTAAAAAGAAATGAATGTATGTAAATTTTACATTATCAAGTTTAACTATGGTCGCCTTCTTTTCTTACGCTCTCTTTTCCAGGGCATGCCTTACTAGAGTAATGCTAGACATCTGAAAATGATTTGACGCTTTTCAGCAAAAGCTTGGATAGAATTCAGCTGACTTCTTGAAAGCTTCTAGGTCATCGATGACACGCACAGATGGGGGTGATGTATTAACATCTTTCAGGTTAGTGTTGCAACCCCATAAACGGATAGCTAGCCTCCGGCACTTTGGAGATGGCTGCCTTAAATAGATGCGGTACCAGTTAATGACATCAATCTTTTGGATGCCCATAAGCTCCTCTGCTTCCTTTTCAGACATATCAAACATATACCTGAAAATCAAAAGGAGATTATCACCAAGGGTGCCAGTTAAAAGGAATTCATACAGGGGTGGAGAATCAATTTGACTACAGCAATTCTTGTGGAAGCCTCACACAGATTGACTCATGAAAGCCACATTCAAAGTTTAATCACTCCCCTTTGATCCGAGTATTTCAGTTAATTTCTCGAATCTTTCTACGAACAAGCAAACCCTGCCAGCAGTAGCTTCAGGTTCTTGCATCTCAAATAGACTATTTTACACAGCAAGAGACTTGTTTTAGAACTCAAGGCGTAAATCATTAGGCCATTGGCCCAGATGGGGGCACTCTCCTTCCACCAAAAGTTAAAGAGTGTTTCTGAATTCCTCTTTTGCCACCCCAGAGTTCGAGATTTGATCCCTGTACTTGATCGAATCTTGCCACTGATTGACGAAAACTGGCAGTGCCCCTAGCTAAGATTATACGCATTGTTTTAATATTTCGTATCTTATGCATATACTTCTCGACCTTCATTAGAACTAGTCAGCAACAGTCTAGCTGCTGACATATCAGGGAAGTGTAGAAGATATAATTGCTGCTTCAATTGGCAAGATGTCAAGCAAAAATAGTTTGCACCCACTGTCAACATTTCTGGGTTTCCACATATTTTATTGTGTTAATAATATGTGCAAAAATTAAGAAAATGAATCTGGTTCTTCCTTTTCTTTTATTCTTCTTTCTTAATCTTTTTTTTGCTTTCAGTATAACAGACAGAAAGTAATCAAGTGACACACGTCTTAATTTGACAGAATAAAATAAAAGGTCTAACTCTCAGAAAACCAGCCAAATATCCTTCAAGGTGTTTAGACAATACCTTTTATCTACTATCTGGCCCCAATAACGATTTGTTTCATATTGAAGAGATGGATCTTTCTCCAAAAGCTTTGCCATTAGCCCATTCTTGAAATTCTCAAAGGACTCATTGTCAAGCTCCTCCTGCAATATTGAAAAAGTTAATACATGATATGTGCCACAAACAAGTAAACATTGAAAGGTAGAAAACCCTGTTCACCTATCTCTGTCCCACCTTTTTCTCACAGCATCATGATTCAGAAATGCAAACATCATGCACCCAGAAGCACATTGAGCAAAAGGAATTTTTTAATCAGATAAAAGAAGAATGTTCCGCTATTTCTAGATTTTTTTGGCACCATCTGGCCATTTATTTCTTGTAATTATAGAATTTCTATTGACTTAAAACTCATGAGAACTGGAGTTATACTGGCAAGACGTGCAGACTTTCTCGTTAAGGCAAATTCTCATTCCAGCACATCACCTAGGCAAATGTCTCATTACACTGATAATCCACAACAAAGACATGGCAAGTTTCCTTGATAACGAACAAATGCATTTAGCCAAAAGAAGAAGGGGAAAAATGGGGGAAGAGATTATTCAAGGTTGAATCATATCTGGATGATATAAACAATAAAAACAGCATCAAAACTGAGATTGGATGCTTACCAACATCTGTTCCAAGCTATTTATGAAGTAATCAATCCTCCCTTGCAAATAGACAGGATTGTACTCTGAAGACTGGACACGGAAGCAAAATCCTGATATGCGGTATGTTACACGGGGGGAACAATCAACAACATAACCAAGCTGCTCCTTTGTCCTGTTCTTGGCAAAATGGAAAATCTTTCAGGAAAGGTTTTATTCTCAGTGGGAAAGAACTAAGGAGGAGGTTTTGCAGAAGAGAGGGAAACTGTTAAACAAAGGAAATCTTGAAAGCAAACTATGAACACCCCCCCCCCAAAAAAAAAAACCAAAACAAAGAAAAGAAACCCAGATTAAGAACAATTGAACAAGCAAGTTCATCTAGTTTCATCCAGTCTAGATTTAATGTACCTGAGCTGATTAAAAAGTGGTTCTTCGATGATTTCATCAAACAGATCTGCTAAGGCTTTCAATTTAGTCAATTCCGTCCCTACTTCAGGTTCAACCTGAAAGTAAAGCTGGTAGGAAGACCAAAGCAACCAGGCAATTCGAACACATGATACTTTGAACATATTGATAATTTCAACGGTATAAATCAGCACAAAAAGATCCATTTCTAGATTACCTCTATGACAGAATTTGTGTCCAGCTTATTTTTCACTTGCACATCTCTGACTAGGTCAGCACAAGAAGGAAGACACATAACATTTTCTCGGTGCCTCATCTCAAATGGAAGTGGTTGTACAGAGAAGTTGGCCCTGAATGTGTTTGCTATAGTTAGTAGTTCTTCTTCCAGCAAATTTCCATGGCAAAGCCCCTCAATGTATAGCTGCATAAGAGCACAGTACTGGATTAGCATATTACAAAAATAATACTGCAGGAGTCGTGAGAATTTTATGTATAACAGACTCAAAGTGCCAAACCATAAAACTGGAAGATGGTGAATTCATATTCGAGAAGACCACATTGCATCTTTGAGCACACCCCATATATAAAAGCATCCCAGTAGCCCAACTTGAGTAACAGCCTTTATTTCAAGATGAATATTAATTACCATAGCAAGCATAATGGCATTGGTGATGATTGCACATGAAGGGCATCAACATCTATTATCTTACTAGAGAACATGACAAAAATTGAGTGAAATTAATGGCTCATGCTCTTGCATACAAATCCAAAGGTCACAACTAGAAGGTATCAGAACAAACACATAAGCATTGTCCCATGTGATGACATCTACTCATTCAGGATTATCTCCACCCATTGTTTTGTTGCTTTAGGTTTTCGGGAAAGGTGTAAGAAGATACATATAGAATTTCATTTACTTATATTTTCACACCTTAAAATTTATCCTTCCCACACGTTTTCCTGCAAGTTTCCCGAGTCCCTCAGATGAAAGCATATTGTTCTCAAAGCATTCATATCATAATTTAAAGAGAATACTGGTCAAGACATCAAGGAAACTTTCTTATCAGGACAAAATTTTCTGTTGCTTACATATTATACAGACAAAGTCAGAGAAGTCCACTGATCTGTAGAACTCCAGTATTTCTTGGACTACAAAGCCAGGAATCATAATTCTTTAAGAGGGTGGTGTGTGTAATTGTGATTCTTGGAAGATTTGTTCGTCAATGATGAAAGTCCAAAATCCTTGGCTGGAAGATAGAAGATGCAATATGGACCCAAACTTATTGGTGATACGGTGATAAAGAAAAGGGCAGATAGATCATGGAGCATGAATGGGGTCACTTGGTCCTCTTTCATGTTAAAAACCTTAAATATTGGACCTAATTTATTAGACGAAATTTGAAGAAAGTCCTAACTCAGATTAGCATAAAGGGAAAGCAGCGCATGCTAAAAGAAAATTCAAAGCCCTAAGTAAGAAGCAATCAGATCAAAGACAGCTAATAAAAAGCTTATACTCGTATGCTTCAGAAATAATTAGAATTATGCTCTAATCAAACACACAAAACATTTGACTCTTTTTAAATTGCACACACCTGAGAAAGTAGGTCTGGTATGAAAGGCCTTAGATCATCAAGTGACAAGTCATTTAACAAACATAACTTTTCATCTACATCCCAGAAACTCTGACACAAGACTTGCAATCTCAAGTAGGATGAGTGGCACAGAGGCTTCATATTGATGTTTCTCATGGTTCTTTCCATATTTTCTTTGATAACCTGTCAAAAGATAACCATCAATGCAAAGAACAAATTAGGATAGCTAACTTTACAGCCATTTGTAGAGGCGGTATAAAACATTAACTGATAACTAATCTAAGTCTAATCTGCCGGAAGTAGGGGGTACTCCATTCTTGAGGATGGTATCAGAAAGAGGTGAGTTTGATTCCCTCTCCATGTCGCTTTTGTGCTTGGAGTTTAGATTGGGGGGCTTTTAGGTTATTGCCTTGATGGGACCATCAGCTTTGAGATCCAGATGACATGAGTGTGGCACTATGTGAGAGCTCTACCAAAAGTGGTACCAAGTCACATAATAAGCTTAGATACACCACTAGCATACAAGGATCAAGTTTTTCTCTTTGTTCATACTCAAAAACAAGAAAACTGAACTTAAATCCTCATAAAGCACCAGGCTCCAGCTTAAGGAGAACACTTTGCCATCACTACCTTCTATACTTTTACATTTGAAAGATCCATCTTCCTTTATTATTATCGAAAATCATATATCATGTCAAAATGGCCTATATTTAGTTTAGGAAAAAATAAAAGACCTGGTTGAGAGCTGATATGTGGAAACAAAGACATAAATGAAGTGCGCAGAAGAAATTGCTTTGGCATATACCTTGAAACGATCATCTTTCGGAACAAATGTTCTCGCAACTGACAAAATCTTAGACAAAAGAACTGAAAGCTTATCATTAAAACCATAGACCTTTAACTCCAGCTTGTCACCATATAAAGAAACAGAAGTTTCCAATTTAGAGATGCTGGCCTGCAATCAAAGGATATAGGTTCTATCATATAAGACTCTGGAGAGCAAAGAACTGAGGCAAAGTAGAAAAGAGGAATAATAAAATTATGAAGAAAGAATATAAAATGGCTAGAAGGAAATGACAAAATTTGTATCTGCATTATATATATGGGAAGTTTGTTCATAATTGCCCAAAACAAAAAGAAAATATGTAGTACCTGATATACTATCTCATTGAGCTCATCTTTGAGCAAGTTTACAAATAACTCTGTCAGAAGAGCATTCTTCAAATTATGGTATCCACCTTTTAATGTTATCCGAAAATATGTATTAGCACGAGGATGTTTAAAGGTCTTATCAAGCTTATACCACAACTTCAATAACGGTTCATCAAGTACACATCTTGGAAAAGATTCATCCAGAGAAATACAGGAAGGCTCATCTGTACGCAAGGAAAAATCACGTGGAATGAACTCATTCTTGACTGGGAGATGTAAAGAGACGTCAATTTCTGGAGGATCCTTCCATAGTTCCATCAGAGAGGAAGGGACATCTTCCACAAGGAACTGAGATCCAAACCATGGCTCAATTTGGAGATCTGAATGATCAAAAGAATCAGTGCAATGAGAATTTTTTCCGGATTAGGAAGCCTTAATTCTTAAGCTCTGAAGAAGCAAAATGTAAAATATAGTAATTCACCTTGTTCGTACAATATACATTACATTCAACACTGGACATACAAGCACAGAAAAGCAAACCAGACAAAAATTACCAGAAGATGCATACAGAATGTTTTATAAACCTGACACTGTAATGTAACAGAAATATTGTGATCAGGTAATTTGTCTCATACCCCTTGCACTTCAGGTATATGAGAGTCAGACCTCATAATACTTTTGAATATGAGAGTCAGACCCCATATGTTAACTTCCGACTAAAAATGAGGAGATAATAGTAAAACACAAACTGATAATTGACCAAAAAGAAAATAAATAAGCTTCATTACAGGTAACCTTGACTAGACCACCTTCCACTTCTAATAAAAATAAACATAAAACCAAAACTTTAAGAAATTTGAGGAATTCTTTTCTATGAATGACCTATCACATTTTCAATCAAAGTAAGAGCAAACAATTCTGATTAATAATTGTCATGGATCAATTTATTGCCATGGATCAATTTACGCACCCACTAGACAAACAATTCCTTTTCCTCTTTTTCTGCTTCTGTACACTGCAGGTCGGAAAAGGGAAGAGATGACAATAGCCAGGAATTTATAGGTTAAAGAAGGTATCATGAGGAATGACTTCCACTGAACCAATGTACTTTCTGATTAATAAGTCCAGAAAGGCATTCCCCGCACTTCACACCTTTCAAGAGAAGTGTTCACAAATGTAGCACAAGTATAAAGACAAGACATATATAACTTATTGAAAAGAAAACTTGATTCAAAGAAGAGATCACAAGTACATTGGACAAGTAATGAAGCGGATATGTTGAATAAGAACTTACCCATAGAGTTATTAAAAGAATTTGTTACTACATCAATTCTCATGTTTTCTGGCCTGAAGTACTCCAACACACGCTTTATCATTTCCTCATCCCATATCTCATATGCATAATCACCAAAAATAACATGTTCTGGAGGATAGACAAACAGATTCCCTGCAAAGACAACTACCTATCAGAATACATAGCTATCATAAAATGCATGCTCAAGACAACAAAAATTGTGGACAGTTGTTTAATGAGCAAATTTAATCAACCATCTTCGAAGTCCAAATGAGAGAGACAGTCAAATTTGAAAGATGGGGTAAACAAAATTGATTCATCAGAGTGTATATATTGAAATGAACAAAGTATACAACCTGCAAGTTCAGCTGCGTAATCATCCTGAGGTTGCTCCTCTGCAAACCTAAAGTCCATATTTCCAATATCTTGGAGTTCCTTAAATATCCATTGTTGGGGAGAAATTCGACGCAATAACTTGATGTATTGATAAACAAAACCAATGATCTCATAGATCTGAGGCACAAATTCACCAAACAATTCAACTAGGATAAAAGAATATTGGCAACATCCAGGTACGTGAGAAATGTAGTATACATGAGATTAGATCCATAATTGCCTCATCTAACAGTATAGAGTGACAATTAAGAGTTTGTAGGTTCAAACTATCAAGAATAACCAACAAACACAAACATATCTGAATTGTGTGCTATCTAATATTTCCACTTTCCCCATTGGGTGACAAGATATGTAGTATGGTTGTTACTGTAGATTTCTTTAAGTCAAAAAAATGTTATCTAACAAAACTCAGAGGTTCTATGTAGGTGCTGCTCCTAATTCTAGGACAAAGGGGACCACGCTCTGCATGCCTCTCTTCCTTCTGCTTTTCACTTTTTAGGTTACTTAAGCTAGAACTTAAAGTATTACAGGATGAGTATGAAAGTGAGTTTTCCCATACAGATCCAAGTGTTGTGCAAAAAATAGTGGTTGAGATGAAAATGTTAAACACAGATGTGTGGTTATGCCAAATTGGAAACTATTGTTGAACAAAAGTGGGAGTGATGGTGATTGAAGATGTTGATAGACAATTGCTTGAGATAGTTTAGAGAAGTGAAAAGGAGACTGTTGATGCACATCCAAGATAGTGGGGCGCAATCAAGCTTTGCCCATCATAAGAAGGGCAGAGAAAGGCACAAGACATTGTGCTTTAACAAAAGAAATGACCTCAACATTAATTGTGTCAAAAGATCCATGTCACCAACCACATATAGTGGGAAAAGGTCCACTCAGTTTAGATTGGTTCAATTTGTCTTTTCAAGTTGAGTATAATGTGTACACTATATAGGTTACCCAAGCAAGCGAGCAAGAAAGGGTCAATACTCTTTAGCAAGTTAAGATAGAAAGGTGAGGCGGTGCTACCTTCTCCAAGCCAGAGTCCATGAGGTGTATAGACATTCCAAAAACATAAGCAATAGAAGTACGCTGCAAGTCGTCACCAACCCCAGCAGATATTGAAGTTGTCCAGCCTCTAGCTTTCAGGAAAAAGTGCAAGCTTCCCCGGCCCTCTGAAAACATGTTAATATTTTTGGTATGATCATAAAGACTTAACTCTGAACAAGTGATTCATCAAGAAGACTAAACTGTACATGAGAACACATTCTACGCATGTGTTAACACAGCTAAAAATCACTGTTCTTCAGTGCTAGACATCATTGTTCTAGATTCTAGACACTAAAAGATTGTAGAGAATGTTTCAGAGTATCACAGACTGAATACTTTTTGATTTGGGAAAGCGGAAAAGTAAAACCAAACAGAAAAGGGAAAAGGAAAAAAGAAATAAGATGGATACAAATAGCCAGATTGAGAAGGATAAGAGAACTCTATTTCAGCTTCTTACTAGTGAATAGAATAGCAGGTAATACCAAACTTGTCTAGGATGATTACAGGATCCTGTCTGCGATGACAAAGATCTCTGATAATTAGAAGCGAGGTCTCAGCCAGAACAACCCCCCCCCCCCAAACCCACACAATAATATATATATATATAATATTGAAAAGAACATGCAGAGAGTTATAAGTATACATCAAACCATGTCACAAAATAAAGAAACTCAGTTACGCCAACCTCAATGCGTCTAAGAAGTGCAGAGAGCAGAAGCCCTCGTTAGCAGTTAGCATGGTGTTTCAATTCCTCCGACCATTAGATTTCCATCAAGAAGAAAATTGTGAATTGGGTATTACATTCTTAGTTTCTTTACCTGACAATCATGAAACTTCTATACTAATGTCTATGATTATTATAATATCACAAGGCCATCACCAGTTCAATCAAGAGTTGCAGAAAATCAGAAACATGACAGAAACCCTGTCAATGCAATGGAGCAAGAGGTCCATGTTGAAGTCATATGAATTTGGAAGCTATTGGCTTAACAATCAAACATACAAGGGCTATTAGACTCTTGACTGAAAACGATAAACCAAAACAAAATAACAAATAAAATAAAACTGACGAAGAACTCATCTATATACTTCAAAGTTCCTGAATATACTGTAGATTGTTTCTTAAACAATCCAAAAAGTACCCAATCAGATATTTTACACAGCGTAATAGCTGCCCTGCACATCATTCACCTTTTAGAGAAAAGACACACTTAACCTGCCCTATTTATTTATTTTGGCAATTTGATGAGACAAGAGCACTAGAGAAAACCTTTTCTCAGAAACCCTAATAACTTCAAAAAGAGGTCAAAGATATTTCAAGTCCAATCAAACAATATAAAGGAGATAATTAAAACAGATTCTAAATGCACAAATACAAAAATTATAGTGTTGGGGTTATCAATTAAATAAAGAAGCATGCAATAATCAAAGACAGCCTAATACCAACTTACCATGCCCAAGCAGATGAGCCAAGTAATCTTCAGCTCTCTTCAAATAGTCTTTTCTAAGAGAAGGCAAGGTCCAATACAACTCAAGAATATGAACATCTTTAACTGCTTTTAATCTGTAAAGTTTGCCTGCTTCCCAGATAGGAACTTCCAACCTCAATTCTGGATTTACTGGAGGGCCTTTCTTCACACTGCTAAACAATTCAACAACCCAACTTTCAAGAACATCTAATTTCTCTGCAGGAACCAAAAGTACAGCAATCAACTAGTGAAAAGCAACAGTCAATATATTATACACGCATGCATACAGTAGTCTTTTCGAAATATTTCTGCTCATTGTATCCCCACATGGATACACTCATTAAATGTTTGCGATCACAAACATTCAAGAAGAATTAACAAGCCTAGCCCAGGACATGAGAAAGTTTCTAGAGGTGGCTGTATATATTCCTTTCTGCATTTACTTGGGGCATGTGGCCACACCACGTACAGAGAGAATATAAGATTGAAGATACCCTAGCAAATTATATAAATAGTCTAACTAGTTAAAATTATCCAGGCAACAGTTTATAGTTGCAGGGAGTTAGTTAGAGACCATTGGAACCTCTCATTTTTATTCACCCCTATAAAAATAAAGAAACTTGCCTCCGCCTATGACAACAAGCTTCATCAAACCACCGTGGTAATTCTCATGGTACAATTCCAAAATCTGCTCCCGCAAATCAACTCCTTTCTCCATAGCATCCACCAGGCTTTTCTTATTCCCTTCATGCATTTAGGAGGAAGCACTATAAGCAACATCAATGCATTGCCCAAAGCAGAATAACAAATGAGACCTTTATGACAGTGAGAAATTTACCCCAGAAGAATCTGTTAAAAGGATGACCAGGAGCAGATGTATGGCATTGCAATTGTTGCAGACGGCAGGAATCACTTTGCAAGACTTGATTAAATTCTATTACCCAGATTTGACATAACAAAATAGCAGTCAGCCTTTCAAGAGACAGCAGCTAAAGAACAACAGTTTGGATGGTGATAAGATTTCTTTTAAACTGAACCTTTTCTAAATAGGGAACAAGGATAAGCTTGAGATACCTGAATCAACAGCTAGTACTTCTCTTTCCATTACTTCTGCTTTCACTAAAGGTGAAATAAAAAACTGAGAAAATCTGTTGGATAGAGAAATATCATTAAAATAAATGCCAATCTTCCAGAAAGAACGCCACATTAAAAGCAACCAGAAGAACACCAATATTAAAGCGAATGAGAAATAAGGAAAGCTAGATTATGAAACCGAGATCCAGCCTTACACAAGCCTAGAAAGCATGCTCAACCAAATTCCAAATGAAACCAGTTACACCAAATCACACAAAGTTGTTATAGACATAAACAAAAGAAAAGACTAGTACTCTTCCTCTACGTGACCGATGCATTTATAAAGCAGCTCTCCATTCATCCTTTTTATTAAACATTTGGAACTCATAAAAGATATAACTGCCCATATTTGCAATTGTGTCACAAAAAAGTACATGTCAATACACCACTGACTAGATAGATAAGAAATGTGTGCTCACCTTCTCAAGGCACCATGCAGAAACTCTCTTTTAACCTCAAAATGGTAACACGTGTGTTCTGTCTCTGTGTATGCATTTGAAGAGCCTCCATGCTTAGACAAGTAACTATCATACTAGCAAATAAGAATGTCAAATGTGGAGGCCAATTAGTTGTCATGAAATTTATTATGAGGAGCGATATGCACACTGCAGGAGAATTAGAAAGTATCAAAAGATAATTGGTGTTGCGGTCGGTTAATAGAGAAAAGAGGAAAGGGGAAGAAGAGGAGAACAAAGCAACTCCATAGATACATGGAGGAAGGAGATTTGGAAAACTCAGTTGAGATTGCACTCAATCAAAATAATGTGTGTATTAAAGGAATAGCACACCTCATTTTCATCAGGAAATTCAGCACTCCCCATGAAAAGCATGTGCTCTGCAAGAATTAGCATTCAGATAAAAACCATCACAATAAGCCAAATCATACACAGATTTCATACTCTCTCCCTCTCTATCAGTTTCTTCTTTTCTTCTTTTTTTAACTTTTTTCTCTCCTGGTTCTTTTTGAGGTAATTCAGTACGGATTGCTGGTGTTAAAGGGTTTACGATATTACAAATTTTACACCTTTGTCATCAAGAATGTAACTAACATTCAATCTGCAACTGAAGGAAGTTGCAATGCAATAATTGTGTTGGCATAAGTTCTGGCACAAGTTACAGCTAAGCAAGTCTTAGACTGATGATTTGACTTCATGCTGAATCCAAGTGTACAACAGAAAGAGGAAAATGCTTTGTTTTCCATTTCTCTTGGAAGAAAAGAAGAGAGAATAAGAGAAAAAGAACACAAGGATACATATGACCACTTAACTCCTGACAACAAATTGGAAAAAGGAGAAGAGGTCACCAAGGCTTAAGAATTATGGATGTTAAGATCTCACAGCTGGAACAACTCTTTTATTAGCATCTCTATTTAAGCAAATCAGAAAGTTCAGAAGCACCCCATGGTGGTAATATTACCCTGGTCCCATTACAAATGTTCCAATAACTTGCAGCAGAGTTAGAAGCTCTAAACTTTTTCCCTAACTGAATGACAAACAAACTTATTTTATTAGTTTTTTCGGGAATGTGCCCCAAAAAGAAGTTATTGAACTTTCAAAGAAAATATTCTATGGCATCCACAACCTTCCATTGCTATTATTGTGGCTAAACCATCTTATACCAGAACAGTCAACCAAAATTACTATTCGCTGATTATATTTTTCTCTAGCTGTAGTCATGCATGACATCTGGTACCTAGTAACATTGGCATATATACCTTAGCAGCTATGCAATTATGTGATTTTTTCTAAATTTTTTGAGGAAGCATGTTCAAGTATACAATGCATATCAACATAACCACCATTAAACGAAGTAATGACCAAAATCAATAAAATAAAAGATTAAGCCAGTGTCTTACTGTAGCATCCATTTTGACTCTCTTAAGTTCTACCAACCAGAAAATACACAACTTCTAATTTAGTAAATGATTAGATATGAGAATAACTGTCACACAAACAAGAACAAGAAAATGATTTGAAAGAATCATTTTGAATCCATTAGAAGCACTAATGCCAAATTTCAGTCTAGATGTCCTTCATATGTAGGGTCACCAAGAGAACTTCACCCTCTAAAACTCTATGCAGCACTTAGAGAACTACAAACTCCCACTGCATTAGAGATCCAGTTCCATAAGCTTCCATGTGATCTATGATCTACCTATAGTGTTGTATATCAAAAGAGAAAGAAAAAGAAGATGTTCATATTGATTCTGTCTCGTTAGTTTAGATCACCCCAAACTCCAATTCCATACAAACAAAGTCAGTGTCATCATTTCTCAATATTACCAACCAATCTAACAGTGAAAATACAATAACATCTTGTTTACATTCCTTCGCAGTCTTATAGTTCTTTGGTTAGCTGTTACTAGTCACCTAAACTCACTGATAGGCATCATCCATTGCCCCAAGCTTACAGCTATTATCTTTCTCAGGTCAAATGCATGGATCTGTCCTCCTTTCTGCCTTGTACAGGAATCACTTCGTTTAAGTTTATCGTTTAGCACATAATCCATCATCGCAATTTTCCAAAACGAATACCCATTACAGATGAAGAAACAAACCTAGAAAATGTGCAAGGCCTTGTGCCTCATAAGGATCAGCAAAACTTCCCATTCCTACACACATTGCCGCTGCTGCCTTCAGAAACCAACCAAAATAAGAAAAGCATAAATTTAGAGTACCAAATTGATAATGCGCACACAAAGACACATATAAACACTCACATACATGCATATGTTACGTACATAAACACATAAATGCATACATTAGACATAATGTCATTTTACATATATACATATATAACTATAGACAAATACTAAAAGGACGATATGTATATACACACGCATTATATGCATATACGTGATATATATACATATGTATATATACTGAATAATGAAAAGAACTTTGTCATCGAAATACACCTTAAATGCAACTTCGCTAACAAAACTCATACGCACACACACAAAATAATAATATGAAAAGAACTTTGACATTAAATTAGACCTTAAATGCATCTTCCATAACAAAAAACAAAAAAAAGAAGTCGCATGGGAGCAACAGTAACCCAAATAATTTCATACACAAAATTATGCAGCATAATTAAATTCATATCATAAATAAAACTGAAAAAATAAAAATATAACTAAAATAAAAAGAAACTATCACAAAAACTACCTTCTTCTCAGAGGCGCCTTTCTTTTCCTTTTCATTCTCTTCTTCATCATCCTCGTCTTCTTCTTCTTCGTCTCCCTCGCTATCCTCATCTTCATCTTCGTACTCGTCTTCGTCGTCTTCAGCTTCGCTCTTCTCCGAAGTTCCAGAAGCTTCGGCAGGCCCTCCGTCGGCGAAGATCTCGGGATCGTGAACAAGCAGAGCGCAGAGGCCGTTCGAAAGCTGAATGTACCGGTACAAGCGGCGATCGTTCGGAGACTTTATCACGATATTGTCCGACGAGAATGTGCAGCCGCCGCCGCCGACGCCGTCGACGACCGCCATCTGAGTGGTGGTGGTGGCGTGGACTCTCTTCTTCGAAGCTCGGCTTAATGTACCTGAGTTGATGTGGAGTCTTTGCGGCGCTGTTTCGTTGTTAACACTGCAAATGTTGGCTGAATGCGCAGTTGGGAAGGAAAAGGTCCGGTTTTTTGCTATGGTGGTTTTGAACCCGACCCGATTATCCGCCCCTTTCCCAATTCTGAGAATCATTTACGAGCCGCGGAGTACCTACTTTGTTTATCTCCAAAATAAATTATAATTTCGTACCGTCAAATTACATTTTATATAATAATTTTTTATGACTACTTATGAATTAAATATATCTATTTTTAGGTCAATTTTTTGTTTTCCATTATTTATATAATTTCATATAATTAATCATTATTTTATTAATTATATAGTATATAATTATTTCAATAACTATTTAATAAGATGTAAAACCTCTATAATTTTAATATATCCAATCGCATATGTCGCTATATATATATATATATATATATATTAGTGAAAATGATCACGTGCATGTGCATGAGAGCCAATAAATATTTGAAAAATATTATTTGAATGTTGTTGTATGAAGTATTTTTAAAAATTACTATATTTTAGTATTATAATTTAAATTCTTGTTATTAAACACTCAAATTTTTGAAATTAATGGCCTCATTTGATATGATGAAATGACTTAAAAATGAATGATCATTCGAGATAAAACTCTCATGAAATATTTATTATTTTTCTTGTATTATTTCAAAACCACAAAAAAAAGTTAGAATTGATTTATCATTTATTTCATATGTTTTGTAAAAAAAAAATTTACAAGTCAGAATGAAACAAAAATCAATTTAATTGACCAAAATCCACTTATTAAAAAATGAAAGTGACACGCATGTTTTTAATTTGTAAAAATTTTATCTTTTAATTGTTTACATTTTTAAACTTTTTAACCTTTCTCTTTTACTTTTCAAAATTTTAAATAAAAAATAGGATACCGTAGAAGGGAGGAGAAGATAAAATGAGAGGAATGGAAGAAATATGCATAAAAAATAAGAGGTTTCAAGCAAAATATCTTTGCAAAGGGGAATTTTGGAGAAAATTTTAATAGTACACAAAAACTTATATATGATACGATTCTTTTAATGCAAGTGCAAGCTACAAATTGCAATTTTGATATATATTAACCCTTTGATTGACTTTTAGTATATGAGACAAATTTTTAGTTTTTAATTTTTTATTTTATTTTTAATTTAAATAATCTGTTTTTAATAATCACATGTTTTCTAAGTCCAATAACTACATACTAAAACATATTCTCTTTTTCCCAACAAGTTATTTTCCTACAAACAAATGGAGCATTAGTTTTTAAAAGTCAACAAATATGGAAGACAAAGAAAGGAAAAAAAATTATATATTGAACCATCCAATCAAAGTCTATGAAGTAAATATAAGTGCAAGACATTTTGGGATATACCATAATAGTTACAAAGTGGTATAACAAAATGTTCAAGTTTTTATTACACAAGTACATGCTACAATGAACATTTTATTAATATGAAATTTCATTCTGAAATTACTGGTAAAACCATGCATGATCTTATAATACCATTCAATTTTTTTTATAGTTTTTCAATCATGGAATTGTATTCTTACTACATGCTAATTCACTATTTATTTAATTTCATCTAAATGGATACATATAGACTAAAGAGAAGGCGTTTCTTGGAACATCAAAATTAGATACAAGGTCAATAATGAATGGTACAACCTTTCACAACATAATGCAAGCTACAAAGTTAGGTCCTTTGCCCTTCATTGGCATTTAATATTATATATATATATATATATATATATATATATATGTGTGTGTATATATTATTAATATCCTGTGCATATGAACGGAATCCAATAGATATTAAAGTTGAATCTATCAATATTAATTTTTCAGAAACATAAAATTTTATTGTTATTTATTTGACAAAATTGAGTATTAAATTCTATCTTTTATTTTTTTCCCTTACTTTTGGGTAGATTAAACATACTTAAAACCATAAAAGCATTAACTAGAGTAGGGAGATTTTTATTTTCTACTTAAAGCCACATAAAAAGTACTTTTCGTTTTTAATTAAGAACCAATTTGAATTAACTTTTTTGTAATTTTTTTGAAAAAAATTCACATCTTTTTTTGCAATAAGCATTTGGATCGGTTTTCAAATTAATAAAGCTAAAACTCTAGAAAAAATAAAAAAAACCCTGAAATTCAGCTTTTCTCAAAAAAAAATTTGACTTTACAAAAATATATTTTTTTTCAAATATTATAAAAGAATGCTTTAAAACAAAAAGTAACTCAAACGAACCCTAAAAGCCCTCCTGTGACACTTATTTTAATTTTTACAATAATTTAATTATTACCATAAAATATTTTGAATCTGTTACATTTAAAATCCGAGTTGGTCTCCTTTGCCAGCCAATTAAAGAAATTTGGTGGAAGTAGATTGGAGTATGAAGCACGGAGCACAATTTGTTGGATTCCCTTTGCTGGACAAAAGAGCTTTTGGATATGAACAAGACTATCCTGGTTCATTCACAACTGAAGAGGATATTTTGGGTATAACATATATATATATATATATATATATATATTTGTGTGTTTGTGTAAAACTTACTACCCATTGTACAAGTGTTTTCTTGTAGGAAAACAAGCTAGAAATTCATTTTTGGACAATGATACCCCTGGTTTGATTGGCTTTTATTATATAGTAATGAAATGATATGTTGAATATATACACACTAAATAATAGAGCAATCGGCCAATAAAAAGTAGGGATTTTTCCATTTAACCCCTTTGTTCTATACGGTTAATGACAATTAGGTCCTTAATGTATCTTAATAACCACTTAACTCTATTGATTAACAGACAAACATGTTAAAACTAATACCAGTACTCATATTCTAAATTTGTCCTTAATATTTTCTACTTAAAATAAACTTTAATAAAAACATATTATTTTTCAAACTTAAAAAAAGTACGAATTCAAACTCTTGTGTAGGGGTGTTCACTCATTGAAGACCCCCAATATTTTCTCTAAACTTTTGGAGTTTGGAGAAATTGGGTATGGAGAATGATTAATTGGAGGAAAAAGATTGGATATGGGGAATTTTTTGAAAAAAAAAAGTTGGAGATTAGATAAAGTTCTAAATTTCAGAAATTATCTAATTTATTCAAAATTAAGAAGACTAATTTTTTAAAAAGTCAAATATAAACACTACACATACTTTACATATTACAAATGCTACACATATTTCACACACTACACATTACATACATTACGCATATTTAACACGCTACACACACTACACATATTGCACCCCAGCACCCCGGGACCTCGCTCGAGCCCCAGGAGCGGGGATTGAGTGCCGTCTGTTAAGGCCCAAGGCATCGAAGGCTAGATCACGGGTGCCAGGGGGCCACCATGGACATAGGCTTTAGGGTTGGGATGCGGGTATCGCAGCAGCGGGGTCCCAGGCCACTGTGGATACAAGTGTCGGGGTCGAGACCTGGGGACTTGGGCCACATACCTTGTACCGGATTAGGTTTCGAAGTGCCGAGGGTGGGGGCTAGGTCGGGATGTGAGGGTTAATGCTACGTCCCGGGTACGGGTTGAGTTTCGGGGTGCCAGTGGCTGGGGCCTAAAAGTAGCGTCCCAGGGCGCCTGCCGCCAAAGGGTAGGACTTAGGGGCCAGGGCCACGTCTCTAGTCTCGAGGGCCCGTGAAAGGCCCCTAGGGTCCCGGGGCGTCGGAGCTCGGATTTTTGGTGTTACAATTGAACCATGAAAAATTTATTCGAGCGAAAATAAGAACAATTTATTTTTCGCAAGTGTGTCCCCGTTGGGGAATTGTGCAAAAATTCGCAAAAATTTTTTTCTCCTAAATTATTTTGAGGAAACAATAATACTCTATTTTGGACTAAATAATCTCTAATGAACACCTCTACTCTTGTGTATAAATATATTCTCTATCCTAACATTAAGGACAAATCCAAACTCTTATTAATTATTTTCAAGTATCATAAGAGTTTATTAATTATTTTTCAAGTATAATAAGACTTTGTGCAAGGAATTAATAAATGAGATCCAACCTAATCTCAGTTTTCTTTTATAGTTGTTGTAATCTTATACGATCTTATTAATTATTTTTCAAGTACATTCTTATTCTTGAGTTTCTTGGAATATCAAATCTCAATAGATGAAATTTCCTGTGCATTAGATTTAAGTTTGAAGCACAAATAAATATTTATTAAAGCTATGCTTGGGGTCTGATTAAATTGTTGAAGTTTTTTTTTTAATTAGTTGTTTGAAAATTATTTAATTATAGTATAATATGGAAAAGGGTAATTTTGACATATAATTGCATAAAATCATAAATTTATCAAATGTTAACCGGAAGTAACTTGATCATTAGTCAAATGGAGTTAATAGGGACAACCTGTCACTAACCCCATACATAGAGGGGGTTAAGTAGAAAATTCTATAAAAAGTAAGGAAGAAAAATATGGGGGAATGAATTTATTCAATTTTGCCCCTATATTTTAGTAAAATCTTAAATTTATAATTGGTTGAATTGATAGGTTATTACTATATATATACACACACTAAAATTAGTTTTGACTTTATTTTGTCAATTTAGTGTCAACAAAAAATCAAAACAGCACAACAATTAAAACAATAAATCTCTTTGCAAAGGACAAAAAAATTTAAAATGAAAAAAAGTATTGGAAAAAAAAAAGATTGAAACAAATAAAAAATGTCCAACTTAGTGCCACACACTAACAAGACTTTGATTGACGTAGCTATGATATTTCAATTTTAGCAATAGAGTTTGGATACAAGTGTTGTTGGATAAAAACTGTTGATTATTTCTCCTTGTATTTTTAAAAAATATTGGCTAATATTTTAAAAAATAAATAGGAATAATTTTTAGATGATGTAAAAACAACTTGTCAATTTTTTTTTGAATTAGTTTAAAACTTTTTTTTAGCTTCAACTTCAGTTTTTATACAATTTTTTTTTTTAAAAGTTAGACAAGTCAATTTTAACTTTTAAGTAAAACATACAAAAAATACTTTTAAATGTCCAAGTTAAACCAAACTCACTCTAAATTGGCAATATAGTGTGTTGAATATACCATTTCTGTGCAGTAATAATATGCCACATAAGCTAATATGATATCAACATTGCTAAATTGAAGTAGTGTATCCAAGACACTAAGTTCAATAGTTGATTATTTTTGTCATTAATTTCTAGAATATACTATTTTGTACAAAATTTGTAACTGCATTAAGGATTGTAAAGAAGGTTGTATATAAAAGATAGACTTATATTATATTTTATATAAAGTCTTTATAAAATATTTTGTGAAGTTTATTTTTATAGAATTATAAATTTCACTTCTTAAATAAGAATTTAGATAACACTTCAATAAATTCTACTAAAACGTACAATCTTAAATTATATATTCTAGCTGCAAATATAAAAAAATATTTTTCCAAATAAATGAACTCATTTGTTCCAACAAATCTTTTTCCTAAAAAGAGTACAATAATTATTTGACTAGATTCTCAAAAAAGTTAAAAATTTAAATACAATTTTTTTTTCACTCAGAAACCCTAGAATTTCACTCAGAGGGCTTCGTTAATGGATGCCGATACAATCGATTCCGATATATCGCGGTGGATTCTCGAGTTCCTCATCCGTCAGCCGCTTGACGACGCCGTTTTGGGCTCCCTCCTCCGCGCCCTTCCTCTCTCCGACCACAATCTCAGCCTCAAGAAATCCCTTCTCCTCCGCAAAATCGAGTCCGAAGTGTCAAACGGCGTCGTCTTGGAGAAAATCCTCACCCTTCTAGAACAAATCGAGGAATTGGATTTTTCTCTAGCTCCACAAGCTTCGGATGCGTTGAAGGCGGCGTATTGCGCTGTGGCCGTGGATTGCACTGTGAGATTTCTGAAAAATGATGGTATTAATGGCGTTAAAGGCGAGTATTTCGACGCGGTGAAGAGGATATGGAAGAGGAGGGTGAGGACGATGGAGAAATTCGGGAATGTAGGGTTGATTTCGGAGGGTTTGTTAGAGTGGAAGGATGAGATCGAGGCTGCACTTTGGGAGGAGAGTGCTTGTGAGAATGTGGTGAGGAGGAGTAGGATTATTAATGCTGTTGAGGCGGTCCGGGTTTATGTGAATGAGGAGAAGGGGAAAATGGAGCCATCATTTCTTGAATACATTGCCGAGACGTTGAGATGGAAGAGGGGTGGTGGTGATGGTGATGCTGTTTTGGGTGTGATTGGATGGGGAGAGGGTGAAAAGAGTGGCGAAGCGCCGGAAAAAGCTGCAGCTTTGCCTAGTTGTGGTGGAGTTGCTGCCGATGCTGATGCTAGTAGGGGTAAAATCTTTCTGATGTCTAATTTTCGGTATTTTCTCGATTATGTAAATGATTAAGCCAATGAAATTCATGCATTAATTTTACTGAATGTATTTGTTAAGAGATACTTTGCTTGAGAGAGACTGTCATTTTTCCTTTTCTGAAATAGCATTTTCTGCGTGTATCTGTTGAAGAAAATTGCTTTTGTTGAGTGTGCGAACAACTTTCTAGTAAGGTATCTTTTTTACTTTGCAAGTCATATATGGTTACACAATCAGACGGGTGATTTGTGGTAATTGTAATTTGGCTTCATTATAATATTCAACTTCAGTGTTTTTCTGTTAATTGAAAGATTAAGCTATCAAAACTCATGGTTAATTTCTTTTCTGTTACTTCACCATAGTTAGATTATGTGTTCTTTCTTGCATTTTCCATGTGTATTTGGTGAAGAAAATTTGGTTTTGGCCAGCTTGAGAACAACTTTCTGGTAAGAAATGATTTTTTTTTTTTTTTGGTTCCTTCAAGCCGTATGAGTATATAACCGGCTGTCTTATTTGTTTTAATTGTGATTGGGGTTGATTCTGATGAACCAGTTTCATGTTTACTTTTCTTTGATTCAAGGGTAATTTTTCCCAGTGAAGTCTCCAGTAGAGGTTTTTGTTGTGAGAAATTCTATTTTTCGTTTCAGCATTTCCTATGTGGATTAGACTGTTAGTTGAAATTTTGCTTGTTACAACAGTGTTAACAACTTGTAATATTGGGGAATTAGACATTTGTGTTATGATGATTCGGATGGGATACTTAATTGGCTGAGTGATTTATTTGATTCTCATTCTTGTTGGTTTCAATTTAGGAATATGTTTAGGTTTCTGTTTATCTTCTTGTAGAAGTGACCAACAGAAATGCCCTGCCTAATGAAAATATACTGCGCAATGGGAATGTACTGCCCAGGCGTAAGCATGTTGCACGCAAAGGCACAAGAGTAGTTGGATCTGGAGCTTATAGAGCTGCTAAGATTGCTGATGTTGATGAAGTGGAAGTAGGCCCATCATGCCGCAAATACGATGTGCTGGCTACGCCTGAAGTCAATAAGGTGCAAGAAATGCTTGAGTTGAGTAGATTGGAGCTTCAGGCAGTAGTGAAGGATCCTCTTCCTGATGCATTGCTCATTGCTGATACTGTGTTATCTGGCATGGCAAGTGAGATTAGGGATCAGGAGCCTGTATCAGAAAACCAAGATAGAGTTAACCCTTCCGTCAACGCTAATGCTGGGGTTGCTCAATCCGGTGAGGGAAATGTTGGTAATGGCTGCTGCAGTCACCAAACAAATACACTGAAACCAAGCTTAATGGAAAGAAACAACACAGCCCATACTTTTGAGGTAATATTTGTTGTTTGGTTCTCCTTGCAACATCCATTTGCCAGATTTTCTTGATCAGCAATATTTCTTGTTCTATTTCAGCATCCCATGTCTTGAAAATTCTCCAATGGATTGTCATGTATTGAAATTTTTTGGAAATCTTAATGCGTTAAGTTTCTGATGCTATTAATTTTTCCTTCATGTTCTTTACTTAGTTATGTTTAGGATTTTTCTTGGAAATATGATTTGTTTTCTGATTGTCCAAATCTAGCTGCAATAAACTGCTTTGCTGTTTATTCATATTGCTTGTTTTTAAGTGCTTACTTTATCCATATTTGGCAACTTTCATGTATTTTACATGTTTCTAACTGACTACTTTTCTTCCCTACTTTTCATCCCTCTTTCCATTTTTTCTTCTCCCTCAAGGATCCTTTCTTTCTTATTCTTCCCTTTTTATCCTTAACTCTGGATGTATAATCTATCTGAAGCATTATTAAGATGTATAATCTTGATTTGTCTCAAAAAGTTCTCCATGACATGATGGTGTCTGCTGAAGAGTCGGATGCAATAGGAAGTGTTATTTCTGCTGTTTATTTTCTATCTCATCACCGTCATTAACTACCCTGAATTAGAATAATCTGCCGGCTTTTAGAGTACCAGTTTAAACAACATGAGTTTGTCGGGGGTGCTTTCCTTGTGCAAACATAGAAATACATTTTAAAGCAGCTTCTGTCTGGCTGGTGGCAAAGGTGGTCCTGGTTGATTTTTCAATGAATTAGATGGTGTGTAATCATGCTGTTTGTAATTTTTAAATTGGATGTTTCAAATGTAGCTGGATAGATTTCTCATTGCTCTTTCTGAAGGCTGCAATGTGCAAATATTTGCTGCCAGGTCCTTCCTCACCCTACAGGGCTGATGGAGAAAGAAATTACTTTTCTTCTTTCTTTATTTTCCCATGGTTGTCTAGGGGTTGGTGTGGCAGGGAGGGCTGTAATATTGGTATTCCTATATCAGTTGCTAGAGAACCTGCAGTGTGTGCTTTTGGTCTCCCATCTGTTGAATTTGGCTTAATCAAATACATTAATGTTAAACTAATTATGATGCTTTGAATTCCATGATGAAGTACTTCATGTAACTTCAGTTCTAAAATATTCAATTAATAAATAGTTTGGACCATTGAGATTACGTTACTTGTTAATCATTCACTTTAATTAGACAATTGTTGAGCCATTCAAGTGATTTGAGGAGCCTGTAGACTGTGAGACTATGACATATTTAGCCTGTACCCCGTAAAGTATGAGTCTTGATGGGAAAAAGATCTTGAAGTTTGCAGTCTGTTATTGATGGGGGTCTTGAACATTTAAAAAGATCTTGAAGTTTGCAGTCTGTTATTGATGGGGGTCTTGAACATTTAAAAAGATCTTGAAGTTTGCAGTCTGTTATTGATGGGGGTCTTGAACATTTTAAGCCCTCATAGATTTTTCTTAGTCAAAATAACGAGCATAATCTGTTGTAAAGTGCGCGTTTTGTGGCTTTGTGCACCTGAATTATAAGAGAATGGCTAGCAGGATATTGCATTGAGACGAGGAAATCTTGAATGCCCAAAACTATTGTTGAAGAATGGGTTCTTCCTCTTCTTCTTTTCTTCTTTTAATTTTTAACTTCTTCTTGAAGTTCTCTTTTAGGATTGAACTCGCACCTTTTGCTTAGAATGCGAACTACCTACAGCTCTATGGTTTGTTTACTAGCGTATTTCCAAATTTGTCAAAGACTCATGTTTACTCATTTACTTTTTCTATTTTTCTGCAATTTTATTTGTTATTCTTTTATGCTGGTTATATCCTTTACATTTATCTCTAATCTTAATATTAGAAGATAATAACTTTTTGAGGTATTGGGGCTCACCTAGGGTGAGGAAAGAAGGTAAAACCCCTTGTCCATTGCCTTTGCCCTTCAAAACACTTCTCCTTTACTTGCAAAGCTAGATGGGGTTAACAGCAGGATATGCTGTGTATTACACGTCCTCTTTGCTTTGCACAAACAAAAAGGGGAACCAAAATAGATACCATATTTGTAAAGAGTAATGATTGAGTATATATGTTATAACAATGGTATTTATCTTTAAAAAAACAAAGGAAAAGTATATAACAAGTGTATTTAATCAATCTGCTCTTAAGAAACCAAATATATTGTTAAAGTTCTCTAGTCATAGCTATATCTTTTCTGTAGTTATTGAACTGAAAAAAGATCTGATGTTGTGTTGAAAGTTTCCATATGTCCTACATCTTGACAGCGCCGTCACTTGACAACACAAGGAACACGTCCAAGTCTCCCCACCTGAGCCATCCTTTTCTGTTGTATCAGTTTTAGTGGAACTGTTACAGGGATTCAAGTACAATAGGTTTTCTCCTGCTATTTTCCTGCCCATGTTATAGAATAATAAAGCTTGTATCTCTTGCCTGCCTTTTGGGGTCTTCTGACTTTTGAGTTTAATTAAATCAACTTGTTTACATATTAAGAACGTAGAGCATTTAGCACGTGGGATTCGTGAGATTCCCTGGAAAATACATACTTTACATAAATTTTTATCATAAAGGAACATATGGCACATTATTTATTTATTTTTTTTCTCTTCTGGGTTTGCATTGTGATAACTCACTGTGCTTTTGTCATTTTTCTGTGCTTGAAGCGGGATGATTCACTCGATGGGTCACCAGAGGAGTTGACAAATCATGACAGTAGACCTCATTTGTCTAGCGCAAGGAGAAGGCCTGTTTCTCCTATGAAAAAATATGAAGTACAAAAAGTAACAAAGAGAAGAAAGAATAAAAGATGGAGTAACTTAGAAGAAGACACTTTAAGGACTGGTGTCAAGGAGTATGTTTCTTTTATATTTAAGGACTGGTGTCAAGGAGTATGTTTCTTTTATATTTAAGGACTGGTGTCAAGGAGTATGTTTCTTTTATATTTAAGCGGGTCAATCTATGACTTTCTCTATCTTCCTCTTATGAAATGTGGGACAAATTTAAATTCTTTTCCTTAACATTTTGGGTGTTATTTTGGTTGTCCTCATTGGTGATCATTTCATGTCTTTCTTTTGTGAAGGTTTGGTGTTGGCAAGTGGAAGCTCATCTTAAATTCCTACCGCGACATATTTGAGGAGAGAACTGAGGTAATTGTGTTGTTTGTCGTATTGACATGTAACTTGATACTCTATCGTGATTATAATGGCATACAGTTTTCCTCCAGGTTGATTTGAAGGATAAGTGGAGAAACTTGACACGATGTGGATAACCTTTTGAGGGTTTCGCTGCTGTTTGTCATTGTTAGTCAGAGGTGTCTGCATTTTGTAAAGCCTTTTGATTCCATAGGACTATGGGAGATCCTTGATCAATCTCTATGTAAATCTTTTATCACTTGATGATCTAACTTGTAGTTTTGTATTACCGGTGTATAATGTTGTGTTAGTCGTTGGGGTCCTCACAGTCTGGCGTAGAGTAGCTTGTAGCTTATTGCTTTTAAGGTCCCCTGTTGGTCATCTGGAAGATCTTGTAACTTGAAATGACAACTATAATACTTGAAGCTTACAAATTCAAATATATTTGAGTTTTTTGAGAAGCTATCTATACATTCTTATATGCTATCGTGGTTGATGTATAAGATCCTATGGTCCAGAAGCAAAAGGTATACCTATTTAGAATTATCGCACGAATTTGCATGAAAGTGTTTAAAGTTTAATTTAAGTTAATGAAAGTGTTTGTTTTAATTAGAAACGTGCTTTTTTTAAGTGATTTTAAGTAGAAAATAAAAAGTTCTTCCATTCCAACTTTTGCTTTTTATGGCTTTAAGCACTTTGAAAAAAAACAAGTTTGACCAAATCATTTACTATCTTATTCTTATTTTTTTATTTTTATTACTAAAATATCTTTACTCTTTTATCTTATACTTACCTTTTTAAATTTTATTTTAATGTCCTTAATAGTTATTTTAACTATATAACTTACTTTTCAACCCACTTTAATCAAACATGAAAATACTTATTTTTATAACTACAATTTTTATTCAAACACGTAATTACTTAAAGTTGAAAAAAAAAAAAATCACTTAAAGCCAAAAGAGCTTTAAGTAGGTTTTTTGTAAGCCAATCCAAACACTCTCTTAATAACGAGACATGTTCCTTTTAGTGGAATTCACATAATTTCTAATGGGCTTTACATATTTTTGGCCGTTTGTTAGGCCTGCCCACTTTGGCATTCTAATGATAGCAAGAATATTTAGTAAAAGTAGCAGAGTACAAGAATTTTGTGTGGCAACCTTTGTGAAGAATGTGTGGCACAAGAACTGTTTTGCTACAAAATATTGGAATCAAATGTATGTTGCTCATAATTTATCTAATTAATTAATTATTTTATATGTTTTAAAATTTATCGCATTATTTTCCCATGCTTTTCGAAAGATAAAATATGATTTCATATCTTAATGTTTTCAATCAAATTAACTTATTGTGCGTTATACTCTCTTCTTCTTCTTCTTCTTCTTCTTTCTTTTATGAGTGTTCAAAAAACTTGGAATGTCTTAACTAATGTCGTTTAAATAATAATAGTAAAAAAAGGCGATTGTGCCACCTGTTTAAAAGTATAGAGGAATTCATATAGTTTTTAATAATTTACATATTTTTGGCCGTTTATTAGGCCTGTCTCTTTTGGCATTCGGTCTAATGATAGAAACAACAGGAAATGAAATGAATATTTGGTAAAGTAGCAGAGTATATAAAAAGGATGAAACACTTTAACCAACACATTTTTTTTTTTGGTTCAAGAAAACCTCCAGACAAGGAAAAAAAAAAAAGAAAAAAAAGAGCAATGCGATATAGAGTAGTATCCACCTGTGTTAGAAGTTCTATTCTAAGTATTGCCGGTTATACTTTAAATAAAAGATGAGGGAAGTGCTAGGTAGTCGACGTGCAATGTAAGCACATCAAAATTTTCGTAAAAATTAAGGGATGGTATGCTACTATAGTTTTCCTTAACTATCAGAAAAGACTGATTGACTTGTTTTGATTTGATATGCATAATAGGATTGATGAAGCCAAGGGAGAGAATCACCAGAGAGGGTGGCTATCATTTCGGTTGCTTTGTCTAGCAAGATAGACTTCTCAACTTTGCCTAGTAGGTTTCAATATATCAGTGAAACATAAAAATCATGACGTACACAATGTCCTATAGTTAAGTAAAAGGTAAAACTACAGCTTTCTTTCTTATTTTTGTCATATGTAATAATCTTATCCTTTATATTTTATTAATGACGAATTAATCTAGTAATTAATAGTTTTGTGTTAACGATAGACTTCTCAACTTTGCCTAGTAGGTTTCAATATGTCAGTGAAACATAAGAATCAAGACGTACACAATGTCCTATAGTTAAGTAAAGGGTAAAACTATAGCTTTCTCTCTTATTTTTGTCATATGTAATAATCTTATCCTTTATATTTTATTTATGACGAATTAATCTAGTAATTAATAGTTTTGTGTTACTGTTAACTCGAACTTTACTTTCCTTAAAAAATACATCTTAAATCTCATGTGAGACGTATATAAATCACATATTTGCTTTTTTTTCAAGGCAAATCGTAAATGCAACACTAAACTATTAGTTACAACATTAGTTTGTTACAAATGAAAGATAAGCTATAGAATGATTATAAGTGTCAAAGATAAGGAATGATCTACTTTTAAATAAATATATAAGTGCTATTAGTCATTTCTCAGCTGAATACAATCAAGTATGCGATTCTGAATCGCAAATATAGGAGAATGAGAGATCTTGAATGTGAATTCTTTAGAATTATCGAAAGGCAAGTATCATGCTTAATGTTATATTCCTACTTAGGGCTCGTTTGGATTAGTTTTTTTTAAAATAATTTTTTTCAACAGTTTTTGAAAAATAATTTTTTTTAGAAGTTGAAAATTATGACTGTTAAAAAAAACTGTATTTGAGTTTTCTTCAGAGTTTTAGCTTTTTTGGAAATCAAATCAAATAGTTATTGCAAATTTAATTTAACTTTTTCAGAAAAAAAAAATCCAAACAGGCCCTTACCTGTGAATGTCTGTTCAAATTATTTTCCTTTTGGACGCATATATAGAATGATCTAATAAGAGACCTTCAACAACAATAGGTTCCATGAGGTAGGTTAGACTACTATTACACAGTTGTGACTTGGACTACAGTTAAATCTCACGTGGGGTTCATGTAAATTGTAGTTTAAAAATAATTAATTGACTATTAAAATTTTGCAAGTTATAGCATTTTCTCATGTACAACATTAATTCTCACTAAATAGTAGTGATCGATTCTACTTTTTTTTTTTTTTTTTTACAACAAGGAAAATTAAGCTATGTCCAATAATTAATTGGCAACTCTTAGGTGCAATAGTTAAGTCGATGGCGCTCAATCCAAAATAGGGGATTGAATTTAGAATTCGAATTATAAATCATATCTGTCTCTAACTTTTACCACTAAGATATATCTGTCTCTAACTTTTATCACTAAGATATTTTTAGGCACGTGATCAATTCTAAGTTACCTAGACTTACAAGCAATAATGCATACTTTTGTTCTCACGATATTAAAATCGCACTTTTCATAAATGATTGATTCTCGTGGGCCTACCTTCACTTCACAAGTAAAGCTAGTATTCTAGGCTCATTGAGTCATGACGTTTAAGAATAAACCAATAATCTTTATCATGTTTTCGACCAATTTTTGATATTACATATTTCATCATCACTTTGAAGAGCTGGGATTTAAGGCCTTCGAACCATTTGTCATAAGCAAAAAAAAAAAAAAAAAAATTTCCTTAAAATGAGGTAAAATTATATGAATGACCATATTAAGCAAAACCAGAGACTATGACCTCGTTTGAGTTAGCTTTTTTGTGAAGGCATATTTCTATGCTTTTGAAAGAAAAGTATATATTTTATTTTGAGAAACTGAAAATTTTCACTTCTAAAAAGAATTAAATTTGAGTTTTTTTAGAGTTTTATTTTTTTCAAAACTAATCTAAATACCTACTGAAGAAATATGTTCTTTTTTAAAAAATACATTTTCGTGGACAAAAACCTATTCAAATAGACCCATATAGGTACACCAGCAACTCTTAGCTTTGGATATTAACAATTGTTAATGGTTTGGAAACTAAGAGATGTTTTTTGCATTTGAATGGTGGATTAATTTAATGCTTTTCAATGCCCACAAGCTAGGATAAATACAGAGGTCTTTTAACTATAAGAGACTATTGCTAATCACAATAAATAAATATAAACAACTTTTTTTCTATACGTTTATATTTTTAAATGAAGCGATAACTTACCGACTATTATAACCAATATCTGCAAAGGCTCAAATGTTACCTTGAAGCTTCTCAGTTCCTGTTTACAGACTCAACCATCTACAGTGATAATCTCACTAGTGACTTGTTGAAGACTGCTCCAGTTGATAACGATTCTGTACCAAAATCCCATTTAAATTTGGTACACTGTCAACATGTATGTATCTAAATGAAAAACAATAAAGAAGGTTAAGCATCTTTTGCACGAGTAATGCAATTCACCAAACTTTTTTACTAACACAGCGGTTCATCTTTCCTTATCGGAGTTGTCATTCTACCCATTTTCGGCTATCTACAGTTGGCACGTGTTATATGTTATGAGCCAATCTGTCACCACTCGTAGTTACGTGCTAAAAAGGGTTAATTACCTAGAAGTCTTTTATGTCGCCTGGTTATTTTAATTTAGTTCTTATTATTATTTCAAGATATTTGTTCAGTGTTTAAGGGAGTAATGTGATTATATTTGTAACGCATTAACAACTCAAATATTCTTTTTCTTGAAATCAAGTAAACATAAGACATAATTTCCCACTCAAGAAAATATCTGTCAGTTTGCTCATTTTGGCACTTGATGTACTCGTACATTTAGCTAGGTTGCTCTAACATTATTGGGTGGGTGGGTATTATATAGATTACAGAAAGAATGCTATCAATCTCTGTGGACCCTACAACATTTGCATTAATAGTGACTTGCAAGTAATCACAAAGAATGTAAAAGGGTAAATTTCACAATAAGTCCCTATTATTTTTTTTTATTTTTTTAAAGTAGTTCTTATTATTTTAAAATATTTAAATTAGTCCTTAATGCTTCACAAATATATTCAGATTAGTCCTTATTATTTAAAAAAATTTATATTATTCCCAATGTTTCACAAAATTAGTCAAACTAGTCCCCATTATTTGAAAATAATTCATACTAGTTCCCAGTGTTTTACAAACTTATTTAAGTTAGTCCCTGTTTTAAGAAAAAATGAATAAAAAAGATTGGAACTAATTTTATTTTATTTTATTTTATTCTTAGTTGATTATAATACCTTGAACTTTTGTACTATGAATTTCATTATGGAATAATTTTTAGACAATAAAGGTTCCTAATTTTCATTAAAAAATTTCAATCAGATGTCTATTGTGTCTTATAAAAGTTCACAATAAATCCAAATATGCAAAGAATACAATAACTATCATCCAAAATGTTAAATTCTTATTGCTTTTTTTCTTTTTGACTAGGAATTTTTGCTTAAAAAAATAGATAATCGGATTTCGTTTTATAGCGCAAAGGGTAAGATTGTCAATTGCTTTTATGTTTGAGGTCATTTGGGACATTTTCGTCAAAACTAATGTCCATTCTAATTGTAGGGACTAATCTGACTATAATAATTAAACATTGAGGACTTGTATGAATTATTTGAAATAATAGGGATTAAAATTAAAAAATATATAAACATTAGGGACTTATTTGAATTTAATTCTAACTGCAGGGACTAATTTGACTATAATAAGTAAATATTGAGGACCTGTATGAATTATTTACAACAATAGGGACTAAAATAAAAAAAAGGTGTTAACATTAGGGACTTATTTGAATTTAACACAATGTAAAATATCAAAGTTTTTTTAGTCAGTGCTATGTCTCCGACGTTTACACCTTGTTTGGATTGAGAGAGAAAAATTTAATAAAAAAAGAAAAGAAAATAGGTAATTTATGTTTGGATTAGAATATTTTATAAGGGAAAGGAATATAAAGGATTATAAGTATCTTGAGTTTGGATTAGGAAGGAAAGGAAAGAATAGATTTTATGTATAAATTTAGTTTTTGCCCTTTTTCTTTTTTTATCTTTATACAGCAAGTTTAGTGATTAAAATAATACTCAAGGGGTAAAATTGTCTTCACACAACTTAAAGAATCTTCTCCTCCCTTTTTCTCCCAAATTAAAAAGATTAAAAATAAAAGAAATAAAAGGATAGTGCTTTTTTTTTTTTTTTTCTCAAAATCATTCCCCTTCCAAAACTTTCAAAACAAATAAAGGAAAGGATTACTTCATCTCTTTAAAACCATTCTCGCCCCTTCATTCCCCCCAATCCAAATAGAGTTAGTGTGAATGATTTAGGAAAAAATTCCTTCTAGTTGCAATATAATTAGTCTTTAGCTTCCTTGAAGTGAAAGAAAAAATAAATGTTAAAGAAAAAAAGAAAAAAAGAAAAGAAAACCTACGTGGCCCTAAGAGACCAGAACTTCTCATCAAGTGCATGGTCCCAATTTCCAATCACTGCCTAACCCTTTATTCATTCCCATACTTGTCCATGTGATCCCTCCAGATGCTTTTTCTATGTTTTTATCTTGTTGGAATCCTTCCAAAAAACAATTCCTTCCGTTTAAAGTCTACAGATCATATGTCGCCTCAACCCAATGGCTATGTGATATGATCATGTGTTTGTTCACCTCTTTTTTCCTTTTCTTAACAAGTCTTTTGTGAAATAACTCCGATAAAACAAAGACAAAGAAGATATTATAGACCCTCTTGGCCGAACTCTAGACACTCTAAAAATCTTTTCTCCAAACCTGCTCCAATTTCGAGCCAAGACAGAGATAAATAGATAAATCTCATAATACTGATAGTGGGTATACATATTTGGCTAAAGGAATCGAAAATCACGAAGTGACCAGGAAAAATGTTATCCCTTTAGGCTTTTATTCAACAATTTTTGCGGGGAAACAAAAAAGATTGTCTACAATGAAGCATCAGTTGTACAGTTGGTGTGATCTATGAGGTTTACAGGGGAAGATTCTACCGAAGCTAGATGCCTTAAAGAAAGAGTCCTTTGCTAGGCGTAGGCTTGTAATTATCACCCGAGGCCTGGCATTTCTCTCCATATTGGAGGAGGAGCAGTTGAGGTACTTTCGCCAACTCTTTGAGTTCGATTCTTCTTTTCTTTTCTTTTATTTTATTCAAGAGACGCTTTTATAGTGTGAATTAATCATGACACCTCGTGTAAACAAGGTAAGTAACGCACTACTAGACCACAAGGTTCGTGGCATCACTTCCAGCTACCATGAGGCGTCAATACCACCCGGCTCGCCTACTACTCGAGGAAAACAGCACATTGCCTGTAAAAAGTGACAACAAGACAAGCAGCTTGCACAACTATGGTGGATCAACCAATTTCGACATCAACATGGTGATGATTCTGGCTGCATTCCTGTTCGCCTTGGTATCCGCCCTCGGGGTGAACTCAATCGTGCGCTGCGCTTCGCGCTGCAGCAGGAGATTCGCCGCTGAGACGCCAGACGCGGCTGTTGCGCGGCTGGCGTCTAGGGGCATGAAGAAAGAAGAGCTGAGAAAAATTCCAGAGGTTGTGTACAAGGCAGGGCTGAATATTGCAGCAACAGATTGTGCAATATGCCTTGAGGAGTTCACAGAAGGTGAGATTGTGCTGGTCTTGCCTAGATGCAATCATGGCTTCCATGTCAAGTGTGTGGAGACATGGTTGTTGTCACATTCTTCATGCCCAACATGCAGGCAGCTTTTGGTTGAGAACCTTTCAGATAATGCAGATCTCAATGCTGTGGAGGGCACTGCTCATGGTATAGTATAGCCTTGGTTTTGTGTTAAAGATGATTGGCCATCATGCATCCTAAAGTCAATCTGTAATAAGAGGATTAGCTTATAGCTCACAATTTTATATGGTGGTCTTGGAGTATATAATTTATTTCTTTTTTTTTTTTTTTTTTCCTAATGGGGGACAAGTGTACATGCAATTCGATTTTAAAATGCAGCTTTTTGAACAACATGGTGAGTTATGTGTGATCACTAACCAAGATTGAAGATGTAGTTATAGTGAGTTGTGTGATCACGAGAGAAATGGGTTAATGTGGATGGATGATAGATAAGATAATTGAACAAAAGGGCAAAATTCTAATACGATGCTAGGAATCATGTTTTTTATTCTAAAATTAATTTGTACTAGGAGAGTAGTCTAGGATCTTATATGGTCGTTTTAGATTTGCTATGCTTAGGACATTAATTAGAGGCTGTGGTAGCAGTTTACATGTTTAGCAGAGATCTTCTGAGGAAGCATGGATCAGTAATCCAGGCATTATTGCATATAGAAATCTTATACTTTTTTTTTTTTTTGGTTAAATGTTTAGTAAGTATTATTAAATGTATAGGCTCCTAGCCAGATGAATCTCGTACTTGAAATGGATAGACAGGATATTCCTGGATGGATTTTTGTGTAAGTCACTTAGTCTTCCATGGAGAAAAAAGAGGGAAAAAGAAGAGAGAAGCAAATTTCCACTCCGTAACCTCTTCATTTTGTGAACTTTTTTTTTTCCCTGGTGAGATTTTTGGGTCAAAAAGCAAATTTCATTAGAATAAATGAAAGGTACAAAATTGGACTAGTCATACCTAGTCTAACAAATACGAAGATAGTAACACAAAGGACCCAGAAACAGTAAAAAAGAAAAAGACTAACCATCACTACTAACCATGCCCATCCTATGTATGCATCTTGAAGCCCAAACCAAAGTAGAAAATTCACACACTGTCATTATAATACATGGCACACGTCTATTGGAAAACCTCTAAACAACCATGAAATGAAAAACGATTGATGAACGAGCAAGAACAAGGTGAGAGAAGGACTTACCAACTTGAACACTGAGAGTCTAAATAAATGGTCAGTCAACTTAACCACCAAAGCAACTAAAGTAACTCATTTTCGATCGAAAGAGACCGCCAAGCATGCTGCAAGCGAGTCAAGCAAAGAAAACGAATGGCCAAGTGCGCAACAAATATTGTGAGAAACTACGTCGGGAAAACATGGGAAAGCAACAATAAAATCCCAAACAAAAAGTCAAGATACTTGAATAATGGGGACGATAATAGCCAAAACAAATGAAACACCAAGGAAAAGAGAACTGTAATTGACAACGAGATGCAATTTCCTTATGGGACCTACCTTCCTAGTCTTTCTTGACCTTTTCTGCCTCGTCCTCGTATACTCCAAATTGGATGTTTAGCTCCCCATTCAAAAACCCCTTTTTAGCAATCTGTATTCTCAGACCAATTATTTTTCGAGAGATGCAATAAATCAATAATAACCTCGATGGCATTAATGAAATAAATGCAAAAACCATAAGTCTTTAATAGAATTCATCAACTGATATTAAGGAATGGTTTCATTGAATGTGTTCATACAGGACTTGTGGGGTTATCAGACTTCTCCTGCTCTTTGCATGTACCTCCAAAAAAAAAAAAAACACACATATATCTACCATCATTAGTTTCTTATTCAAGCAAATTGAATTCTTGTGCTTTCTTCTATACCTACAAGTTAGAAACGAGATACCCTAATAATTTTCTAACTTTATAAGACATGACCCAAAAAAAAAAAAATTCTTGCCATCAAAATCCTTCTAGTCCGGTTAGCAAGCAAGGGAACCGGCTCCTTCCTGTCCCCTCGTCTCACCGCAACACAAGCTGTGATATAATCTGTCTATACCTCATTTGGTTCAGTCAGATTATTCAATAATATATGAAGATAAAGAGTGGTAAATCAAATATTGTTTGGCGTTTATAAATGATGGTACAAATGCATATGAGTCATGAATGGATCAATTGATACATTTAGGCAATCCCATCTAGCAGGATAAAACTCGATTTCATTTATTTTAGCATCGCAAGTCGATACTTCTATGCTTCGGGTGAAGTCCAGTAAAAAGCAATTAAGCAAAACAGAAGATTCTTTTAGCAAAACTGTATTTTCTCAATGTGTATGTGTGTGTGTGTGACATGAACTGAAGTTGCAAGATTTGCATTTATAATTTAATAATAATACACACAACAAAAAAGAAAAAAAAGTTAACGGAGCAAGCTGTGCAATCATCCATCCTCGCCTTTGTTTTCCATCTCTGCATCTGTAGATGTATTACCTTCATCAGGCACAGGTCTGTCACTATGACCTGCAGCTTGTGAGATCAAACAGGGCCCTAAGCTTCCAAGGCCATTTTGCTTCAAATACATCTCCAACGGAAGGTTGGTGGCGTTAACGAGCGTTGTCAAGCTCATTCCTGCTGCAGCGGCAAGCAATTCGTCTTCGCGACTGGGGTGGCAATTCAGGTCTAGTTGTCCCTTGCTAGTCTCGGCGACCTCCATTTGGTTTTCATTCTGGCTTCTTGCATCGTTTTCTGAATAATTCATTTGTAGCAAGGCTTGTCCTGCTTCCTTGTCCATATCTGATCCACTTGTAGGAGGAAGTTGATCTTTCCCCGGGGCGAGTTCTGCTTCACGTTCTGATTGGCGTTTTTTCTTACGCAGCATCATTGTTTTGAAGCGACGTCTCACAGTCAAGCAGACGTTGCACTTACATGAGGGTGGATGCTTGCCTTTTCCACTTGGAGGCTGAATGCACACGATACAAGTGCATCCAACACGATGCCGTGGATGCTTTGTAGTGGCTCCAACTGAAGTCTCGCCCAGGTCACCAAAGTTGTCACCTAACACTGCAGCGGTGGCCAATGCATCCAAGCCAGAAGGCTCAGTGTCTTCAGATACCTTGTTCTCTGTTATTCTTCGCCTCTTAAAGTCTGGAAAGAAGCAATACGATAGGCACTATCAGCAAGCTTGCCAGAGAAGATCAACACAATGAAGACAAATACCAATAGACTCAAGAATTTACCAGACAGCTTGTATGAACAAAGAAAGACACAACCTAAATCCTTCTGACATTGTAGGGCAATTTGGAGAAAATTAATCAGAAAGCAACGCTTGCGGCCTTCAACAATATTTTAGAGAAAAGAACTCAAAATCTCTTCACATATCCTTCTTTATAGAGAAGTGTGGAAATTCATATTTACAAGCAAGCACAAATCGTGACACAGAAACCTCAAAAGATTTAGTAGTCTGGAGTGGGATAATGAATAAAAACATAAGCTTATACATAGTGTATGCTCCCTCTGGATTTTGTACATAACCATCATAATACACATACACAAAACGTATCCTGGTATCGAAAATATTCCAACTTTCAGAAAAGCATGCCTATGTCGTGGTTCAAGATGTATGGTGTGTTATACTGAAAGATCAAGAATTGCTCAAACTTATTTATTTGTAATTGACTATCTATTGTAAAATTTCAAATTGATCTGGCATGTGCAGAAATCAACAAGATGCCATCGAAGTGGACCCAGGATTGCTCAACGCGGTAGGGGTGAGAGTGAAAATGGCTTTGTCGTAAAAGAAAGCATTTGAACATTTTAAGGAGGGAGAGGTAGCTTGAATATTCATAGTGCCCAATCATAAATATCATAAGTAGTACATGGGAACTTTTGAACTTCCAGAACTTACCACCACCCTCTCCACCCTGTCCCCCACCCCACAGAATAACACACACACAAAAGAAAAAGAAGAAGAATATTGCACCAGGATCACTAGATGCCATATTCACATTACTTTGATGCTGTATACACCAGAAACCTTGCATCTCATAAATGAGGTACATACTCATAAAGATGAACTGAAAGCATTCAAGTCATTCATATCGTTAAATCCCTGAATACATAAACAAAATGCCATAGCAAGAAATGATTCTCTATGTGGAAGAAACGAGAGATTTTGGTTCAGTAAATTGTACCCAGGAGCACTATTCAAACAAGAGAGTTTTCATCTAAACTATAAAACAAAGGACTTGACTGGATTCATACCATTGCTGACTCTTAGCAAAGCATCCAATTCCCTTTGATTAATATCCTCAGGAGCAGAGCATAAAGATCTGAAATCAAATAATAATCATTACTACTTAAACCTGAAAGAGTAGCTCATGAATTCCAGTGACTCAGACACAGGTGCCTGTACATGCCTAGGGGCAGTGGCAGATCTACAAATTTTCTTTACTGGGGTCAATAATAAATTAACAGACTAATTTTGACAAAAAAAAAAGGGAGAAAATTATTATATTAATATTGAATTAACAAACTAACAGAAATTTTCTTTATTGAGGTCAATATTAAATTAACAAACTAACTTTGAAAAAAAAGAAATGGAGAAAATTATTATATCAATATTATATTAATATTAAATTAACAAACTAACTACCAATCTTATATGCTTGACAAAAAAAATACTTAGATAAATGTACTTTGTGATTGTTGATTCATGTCTCTATGGTTGTGCGAGAGTTTTCTTTTAATACAACTTTGCTCTTTTGTATTTATTTTTTGTTTTTCTCTTTTTAGTAATTAAATAGTTTAATTTCTTTTGGACATTGATTATTATTGTTGATCAAAGGCTTTTTTAAAAATAAATTTATCACTTTAAAAATAAATGAGTTTCTTTTAATAATCCTTATTTTTTTTAATTAACAGGGTTCAATTAAAAAATTAAATGGGGGTCAACCTGGAAAAGACCTTACCTCATACACTAATTTTATAAAAACAAGAGGGGTCAATTGACCCCCCAAATTTTGCTTATGCATCCGCCACTGCCTAGGGGAGATAGCAGATTAAGGAAAGGAACAAAAAAAGGGCCATAGTCCAAATTTTAAATAGGTCTGAATCATAGCAGAATCTCAAATTTCCAGATTAAAATGAGGAATCAACAAGAATTGATTCCATTGCTTTCATGTTACTGCCTAAGGTGAGAGAAGAAAATGGAAGAAGAATGAAGCAGAAATTCCTATCAAGCAATGAATTCAGTAAAAGAGGAGGGAGGAGTGCGACGGGCCATTAAATAAAAATCTTTAAAATTAGATTCAAGCACACCTACCAACCAAACATCAAAATACCTCTTTGAGAGAAATGGTCATGAAATCAATAAGAAGGGAAAGAAAAAAAATTCAAAAGAGCCAATTTGAACTTCCATCTGATAAAATGTGTAGTCCAAGAAATTAACATATAAGAAGTTAGCATATGCACCTGCTTGAGTCCCAAATATTGTCTGAACATGACCACTTTGCAGGGAGAAGAACATGCACAGGCAACCTTCGCCATCTGGAGCAACTGTCGCACTGGGCCCATTGTTCTTGCTCACTGAATATGAAATATAAGAAAAAGTGAAATGTCAAACTTGAACCAGTTCTTTCCTGTATAGAAGGATCTCATGTTGAGATCACAGCAGAATAAGATAAAAGACATACTTCCAAATTTTTCGTCTCCTTTTCTCAATGTTAATATCTTCCTCAGAGGTCTGAGGGTGGATGGGGTTGGTTTGGTGACTATTTTTGTTAAGTAAACTACCCCATCTTTACAACAAAAGAAATAAATAACACACTAGTCCACAGCCTTGCTGAATCTTTCCCACAAAACTTCTCTAACAGGTTTAGCTACCAATTTATAGTCCAGAAACCAAGATCTGAAAGATGACTAAACCAAAGAGAGAGATTAAATCACCAAAAGACTTACCCAGATGGTCGGACTGTAAATATTGTCTTCTTTCCAAAAATTGGTGGCACCTGTATAAAATAACAAGATTAATTAAGTTAATAAACATGCAAAGCGCACATAATACATGCATACGTTGATATTTTCCGACTGCTTTTTTTCCTAAAAGGAGGGTTCTAAGATCTAATTACATCATATTCCTCAATTTCATAGTCCTCAATCAAGATCACTCTTGGCTGAGCAGTTGGAGGTGGACGAAGCAACTCTTGTGCTTCTCTCCATGTGATCCTAAGCTCCATAGCATCGTCACTATGTATGAGAAGCCTCTTGTTTTTTGACCCAATATTTCGTATTTTTTTCCTTGCTGGAACCAGCATATGCCGCTGCCCATCATCATCACTAGTCCTGCCTCCATTCTTTACATTTAAGCCATCACATATACCCAAACAGAAAAATATTGAAAATGTTAGGCACATTAGAAGTAAAATACTAGCAAATCAAAGAGAAGGCCAGGGTTGTGTCTTACTGCAGCCAAACTTTCATTTGCTCCAGTGAACATAGTTTCGCTAGAACCACCATTAGAAACGGTATTTGTTTGCGGGTCCTGTCCATGCCATTTAAGTATGTCAATTGGTTAACAACAAAATCATAGTTTTCTGTTTGCTAGAAAGAATAAGATGAAGCTTGACCTGTGTTTCATTGTTGTTTGTTGCCTTGCGAAAGCCCATCACAAGTTTTCCACCCGGATCTATTCGACTAAAGGTCACTGTGCAATAGATATATAATTACATCAATAACCTCTCAAATCATTAACGACAACCTAAAAAATGTAACTGTTTGCAAACCCCACAAAATATATATGTCACACACAACTAAGAAAAGATAAAAAACAAGCCTCAAAATACTGATTCGACATAAAATCAAAATGCCTTGATGCAACACATGCAAAAGATCATCAAAGAGGGTGTTTGGCTTTGCTTATTCAGGGTGCTTATAAGCACCTAGAAAAAAGCACCCTCTCACATGCTTGTTACTATTTAGGTGCTTATAAGCACCAAATAAGCAAAGCCAAACACCCTCTACGTTCAAATCTACTTATCTAAATACATCCAAAAAGAACTGATCTTATTTGTCCCACTCAGGATTATGAGCGTGAGCTTAATCATAAAGTATTAACTACTTCAGACAAGGTCTCTTTATGCATAAAATCAATCATTACCTTTTCATGAGGACAAAGTCCACACACTCCCTGACCAACCCCCAACCATGGGAAGAAAATAAAAACAGAAAAAGAATTATTTTGTGTAACTTCTATTTAGAAATTAAAATGCCTAGTCAGAAGGATACCAGTATCACCCGCTTCTAACTGCATATTCTGTATACATGGGGTTACACCTTCCAAAACATACATCCTGCTGTTATTATTGGGCCAAAACCTGAACTGGAATGTCCACTCTCTTCCCTTTATATCTTGAATCTTTATTGGAACACCTTCTGATTGACTAATAGGAGGAAAATATGCCTGCACATAAATTTAATCACAGCCAATAGATGGGGCATGGTAAGGACTTGACCCAAAAAAAGCACCAAGTTACAAAAACCAACAACGAATAGCTATTATAAGAAAAAAAGCGACATGAGAAGGGCAGCAAAAGGAAAGGTATTGTTTAAATAGAAAAAGAATATATCTCACTTCAGCACATGCTTTCGGCAGGACCAGACGACCAATACGACCGGCATCACTGGGACTCAGAACCTTCTCAAATAGCGGTATGATGGTAGAGTTCAAACTTAAAAATACAGTTAAGGCAGACAATGATTTTAAATATGATAAAGGATGTGGTTATTTCTGTAACTAAGGATAAAACAATAACGAAAAGGTAGATCATGGATACTTTCCAGATATCTGCTGCAGCTCTTGGTCTGTAATCCTTGGCCAGTATCGAGGAAGTAACTGATTGCGGCCCCGCCCTTCAGCAGGAGGCCTAGCAACACGTGTCTGCACAGGTGTTCCGGTATTTGCTTCAGAGCTCGTACTAGGAGCAGATTTAGGGGGCTTGGGCAAAATATGTCGTGTTCTCTGCCCTTGTTGGGAAGAAGACCCTTTTTTCTGCTCTCTTCCTTCAACTCCACCAGGAAAAGGTAGTGCAGTATTTGAAGTACTCATGGGTGTACTCGGAGAAAAATTTAAAGATGGCTCGGCTGGAGATTCGTGGATGCCTTTTACCCCTTGCTTTGGTTTGCTGTTGTCTGGTTTGCTAAACGACAATGACCCAGCACCCTGCTGGTTGATATTTGCCAGGGATGAGCTTACTTCCCCTACTGAGAGGGTGGGTTTTTCTCGTTTTAATTGCCTTAGAGCTACATCTGTATCGTCTTTCTGAGACAGAATAAGCTCACCAGCCTCATTTCCCTCTACTGCTTTGCTTAATTGCTTGAGCCTATTATTCTCAATAGGTTGTAGATCTTCAATGCTATTTGAAGCCAATATCCCATTGTTGCTGTCCTTGCCAGGGATCTGCACCATAAATCATGGGTGTACACACAAATATGTTAAGAAGAAGGTAACCTGATCCTCATTACCCAATTCTCCACCCTAATATTCTTAGCGCACCAGAGATATGCAGAAATATGATCATGGTACATGCCACGAGTAAAAGTGTGAATGGTCAATTCAGGAACTTTTCCTCTCAGTTGAAATTTTTCAAGGAATGCAACTTATTCCCCTGTGACCACCTTAAGAAGATTATAATATCTACATTAGCATGAGAGTTTAAAAATAGTTCATCAACAAAGTTGCCCTGGTCATGCTGCGCTAACAATTAGCAAAGAAACAGTGAACCAAAAGTTTGCTTCACCCATCATATCATGAATTAACACAGGTGCAGAAAGATGGATAAGTCAGTTAAACATGATAACAAACATAACAAAATTGTATGATGATTATAACCTTCTAGCACCTTAAGCTCAATTTAGTATATCACTACTGACCCTCTTTGCCTATAAAAGCCGAAGGTAACATAACACATTGACCATATTTCTGTCAACCATACCTGTACTTCTCTTGTACAATGAGCTTCTGCAAGCTTCACACAATTTATACAGCCTATACCACCAAAGTCCATGTATTCATACAAAAACTTTGAAGCTATGCATCCACAATGAATACGCTGTCATATCAGATAAGAAAGAGTTAGAAAGCATAATAAGATTAGACTGCAAAAAATGAGGTTGTTAAAGTACCTTTCCACATATTCTGCAGTCCCTCCAACCAGATTCATCTGAGTGGAACGTATCACAGAAAATGAAATTCTCATATGCAGATCTGAAGTCCACAAGCAGCCCATTATTGAATGCAAAAAACGACAGCATAGTTAATATTGGTCACTACAACTAACTGAACATATTAAGAATAAGCTACCGAAAGTATAGAGAAAAATCAATATGACCACACGACCAGATCGTCTATGACAAAATTAAGGCCAACGGAATAATAGAATTGACAAATATGAGAAAACTACATTTGCCACTGACATACCCATAAAGTAAAAAATGCTACTTCTTTTGACAGGTTCATAACAACATTTTCCTTATGTCAAAAGCCTAATGAAAACCACCTCAGTGTACTTTCACTATGCCTAGTGGCCGCCCCTTGGGGGGTGCGGTTGATGTTGGTGTTCCCTTTTCCTTTTTTGCTTCGGGGGGAGGGGGTTGCGCATGCAAGTACCCAATCCGTGAACTCTAATACCCAGACCCCACGTAATGATTTTTCACATTAGAAATCTCATTTCCTGGCGAGGGTTCTCCTACCTAACAAATGAGTCTTTTACATAAATTAGATAACTTAGCTAAATTAGCATTTTCATTGGACTAAACAATGCCTTATCCTACTAGGTGAATTAACATTAGACGAAAGCTTTTGGGCCATGTCCCATGCTTCAACAATCAAATATTACAAACACAAACACAACATGACCAACCAAGCATTGACAAATCTATACAAGAAAAATAGAACATTGAATTATTTTACGTGATGCTTTGGTGTTAAATATGCAATAACCAACATTTTGTTCAGGCCTTTGACTTCTTTCTGACAACCCTCTTCCTAAAAATCCTCATTTTGTGTAACAAAGCCAATAAACTAACACAATTAGTTTATTTTTTTTTAAACTTCACGTAATCTTTTAATTAATATTAAAGCGGAGAATTTTAGTGATTTTAGGGAAAATGTTATAATTACAAAAAGAAAAATAAAAAAAATTGCTAAAAATAGGAAAAATTCAAATGCCAAAGCAAATAAATATTGCCTACAAAAGAGGAAATAAATGTAGAAAATTTTCAAGGACCCAAAACCCATATCCCCCAAACTGCCCTTCATACATGAAACCAACACATCTATTATTTCATAAACATAATTAGGGGGAAAAAAGGTAAAATTGGAATTAAGAAAATTTACCCGCAGCTTTGACAAAGCGTTGCAAATCCTCCTGATTTCAGACCCCAACCTTTCTTCCATTCAGACGACGTCGTTGCACGGCACAACTCATTCATGCAAATCTTGGACGCCATTTTATATCAAAACCTTCATAAATAAAAATCAAAAATAAAAAACGTAAAACCAATAAAAATTCAAACCCAGATCAAATAAATTCCCAAAAAATCAAGAATAATTTTTTCTCAGAAAAAAAAAAAGAATTCATCCATCAAATTAAATAATAATAAATATTATTAACACATAGTTCGATAGATAGATACAGTTCCCTAGTTTAAATCAACAAAATGTGACATGCACGTGCTCACACAAGAAAGACTTCTCAAAAAACAACAAATCTTGGGTAATTTCTGAAGTAAATCTCTGCGGTGAAAACTGGGGTCAAAGTACGGCGGCCGGCGGTGGGCGGCGGTGGTGGTCGATTATAACGGCCGATGGGTACGGTGGTCTAGATGGACCCAGAAAGAACACATACTGACACATACATATATACATATATATATATATATAAATATGTATATATATATATATATATATCTCTCTATAGATGAATATGCCTAGAGAGAGAAAGCGAGAGAGTGCATGCAAAGCAAAACAAAGAAGCACAAAATGCATGCACGACACTTGAAGACACCGCGAGGGTAGAAAAAGTTATATATATCTATATGTATATGTATATATATATATGTGTGTGTATGTGTAGAAGTGGTCTACATACAATTGATAGTGGGTGTGTGAGTTTCACGCACATGTATGTACTCGCTTTACCGTACTGCGGTTGGGGTTTTTACAGTCCTCCTAGATTTGTATTATTGACTTTTAAAATACAGATGTCCGAAAACTTTTCAATAGGGTAATAACTTTAAAAAAAGAAAAGAAAAGAAAGATTATACAAGTCCAAGCCTCAGTCATCTGGGGAGATTATTATTATTATTATTTGCTACAAGTGTGGTTTAAATTTCATTTACTATGGATTTTTTAGTTTTATTTATTTATTGAGTAATTATTCTGTTTCTTTTTTGTTTTGCATTTTAAAAAAAATTACTTTGTTATTAATTAGTTATATATCCTTTGCCTACGGAATATCTAGAACTCGAGATTTGTTAATTGAGTTTTTTTCGTATGCAAAAAAAAGCATGAATTTGATTTAATTTGATAGGATGTCTATGTATGTGAATGAAGAATAAATTTCATAGTGAAATTTTCTTCTATTTTTGTCAATAAAACGAATTTTAAATAATTAACTACATTTTGTTTTATTCCTATTTTGTTTTTTTTTTTTAAATGTTAGCTTGTTAAAAAAATCATTGGGTTAGAGAAAGTGTTTGGGTTCTACTTGGGATTTATATACACGAAGTCCAAAAAAAAAGGGAAAAAAAAGGGATCTCAAAGTGAATCCTTTTTTTTTTTTCTTTTTTCTTTCTGATCTCATGTGTAATGCAAATTTTGTATAATAAATTAATTTTTTTTCTTTCCTTTTCATATTTTAAAATTTAAATACTATTGATCTTCTATCTAAATGTAGAAATCTTATTGAGTAATCATTTTTTTTTCGTCCGAGTAATCAATTTTTATTTTGTTCTTTTTTGCTTTTGAAAGTAAAAAGATAAAAATGCTCTTAACAAAGGGCTTCCTATAACAAAGTTTGTGGGTAAATATATAGGTAAATATAAAATCTAATGGGAGAACATGATATTTAGGCCACAATTCATGATAAAACATGAAATTCAACCTTTGATTTGTCTTTCTGCTTTTACACGCATGTATTATTTTACTATAATACTAGTGTGACGCCCGTGCGATGCACAGGAACCAACACATGTGATTGGATATATTAAAACTATAGAGTTTTTGTATCTTACTAATAGTTATTGAAACAAATATATACTATAGAATTAATAAAACAATTATGACATATATAAAGAAATATCATAATATTAATTAAATTAAAATATTTAATATAGGAATGGAACTAAATAAATGATGAAAAACAAAAATGACCTAAGAATGGACATATTTAATTAATTGATAAGTAATTATGGAAAACTTGTCATATAGAATGCCACTTGGTAACACGAAATTACAATTTATTTTGCTTTATTATATAGTATAGATGGTTAATTTTTTAATAGCTTTTTTCCTGTTTTGGATAATAATACTTCAACGCAATGGTTTTGTGGATTCTTATAAATTATAACTTTTACACGTGCACGATTTTTATCATCTTAATTTTTATAATTTCACGCTTATTATAAATACTTATGCTATAATCGAATATTTGTATACGATTCTTATGACTTGGTAATATAATGTAGTAAAAAAAAAATGTGCATATCTAAGTCTTCTCTTAATCTATTGAAGAATTACTATTTCTTTTCGAAAAAAAAAAAGTAGTACCAATGATTTAGTACTCTAATAGTATGTCTCTCATTTTTAATAGTAAGTAGTCATAGGGTCGATTTTTATTAGTTGCATGTAATATATGCTTGACTTTTAGCTTCTTTTAAAGAAAACAAATAAGAAGTAGAAGTAATATTTTCGTTGGCTACTTTTTCATGCTAACCTAAATTATTATGCTTTATAAGGAAATGTGTACCTCTTTTTCTTTTTTGTGGTCGGTCGCTCATGTCCCAAAATTTTATGGCAAGTCTCCGGACATATATGACTAAATCTATTCTAGATATTTTAGGTTTTTTTTTTTAATTTTACCCAAAATAAATGGCAATCAATTTTTACATGGAATGCACATTAGAAGCAGATTTTTTTTTTTTTCGGAATTTATACTATGTTCTTTCACCATCATGTTCCTCTGTGCTTTATCACTTTTGTTCACAATATTAATACTATTTATTCACAATATTAATACTGTATGGGTGCATGTGCATGAATATGTTTTTGTGTATATGTGTGTGCAAGAGTGGCGAACAAAATATATGTTTAGTGGTGAACTAATAAATTATGAACAAATAGAAAAAAAGTTTTTAACAATTTAATTGATGTTTTTTTTCATTATTTTTATATTATTTGTTCATAAATTTTATAGTTTTTGTTCATTACAGATATACAATGCTTAGTCTTGGTTGGCACACAACCCTTAAGATACATGCATAATATAACTTTTTGATTTTTTTCCCCCAACCATTAGGGCTCTTTTCATTGACTTTTTTGTTTTTAAAAAAGCATCCTTTTTTTCTTAATAGAAACATATTAATATTATTATCAGACTAAACATAAAGCAATGTGATTAGTTATCAATAGCATCATACACACATCTCAAAGCATGGAACAAACCCATAGGCAAGTGTAAAATCCAATCTCTAGGGAGAGATCCCGCGTTGAATGTTCTTTGCTAGTCAATTTGCCACCCTATTAGCAATCTTCGATATATGAACAACACTCCTGGAATTTGCCTCTAAGAGATATAGGTGCATCCTTTGTAAGGTGCTTAGTTACCCAAACAAGAAAGGAAAAATATCAAGGAACTCAAACTTGTCAAAAAATCCCATAGATAATAATCCTTAAGAAAGGGAATAAAAATATTAATGAAAAATTTTTAGAAAAGGTTCTCTAACAATGAAAACTTTTATCCCTACATATAAGCTATTTTAGGAATCTAAAACTAAATAGAATTTGATTCTACAAGTTCTTTCCATATAAAAATAGCTAATAAACTAATTTTAATATAATTGGGACTTAATAATAAATAACTAATATAATATGGACTCAAAATAAAAAAAAATCCTAAATCCTAATATAACTAGGATTAGGCTACATCAATAATTAAACCTCGAACTAAATCAAGGTTGTCAGATTCAATAATTCCATGCGTAATACCACATGGCCGAGCAATGGGTTGATGGGAAAGCATTGAAAAAACGAACAAGCCACGGCGGATCGATCCAAGAAAACGATATCACGGGCTCGGCCTGAACACAAAAAATACTAGGAAAAACCCCATAGGAAAATAATGGAGAAAGTCTCTCTAGAGAAAGAGAAGCTAAGAGAAGTTACAATAATGATTTATTTAGAAAGTTACAAATAAAAAAAGCGTCTTTTTCAATAATACATCATGAAAGAGTTTCTTTGAAAAGTCAAAATTAGTTATGCTTTTGAAAAAACTAATTTTAAACCTTTGCTAAAATTTCAATTTTTTAAAAAGCCAAATAAAATATTAATTATAAAATAGATGTGCTTCTTCATAAAAAGTTTCCTTTTTTGCAAGAAAGAAAAAAGCAATTCAAATGGATCCTTAAAGGGGAGATAAAAATCAATTAGTCAATTAATTATGGTGACAAATAAAATTAAAAAAAAAAAACCAAAAATCCAGTACGTTAACGGTGGTGGATGATGGAATAAAGGTCCTACTCAAGACCACGTCTAGACGATTAAATATTTAATTGGATGGGTACACAAGTATTGAAAAGGAGAGAAAATTAATGTGCACATTATTGTCGCTTTTCATGCTATGGTAAGTATATAATATATTGTAAAAACACATAAAAGGCATCATATTAATGGATATAACAAAAGAGAGGTTCTTTTCTGTTTACAAATTGATAATACAACTCAACATGTCTAATGGGTCGGCCACATCGAACCGCTCAGTTAAAATGATTAGCCCAGTTTTCAGGGGCTGCGTCCAATCTGGGCCCTCTTCACACCGGGTACGTGCACATTTTTTAAACCACAGAGAATAATAAGAATTATTTATGAATAAGTCTTCTCTACTCATCAATAATGAATAATTTATAAATAATTTCTTACCACTGCACAAAAATAAAGTATTATCCTTTTTTTTTTCCCCTCTGAAGTTGGCTACTGAATTAATTGAAAGTTGAAACAAAAGAATAATTCATAATATCAGTTCTCCCTCTATTTCCAGAGATAGATACTACAAATAAATAATGATGCCCATGTATAATGTTATATGGATTTGCAACCATTTTTCTTTCAAAAAATCCCTTCCGTTCATGGGATTCACTCCAGTCATCACTCTTCAAACAAGCAATCTCAATCACGTGAATTACGATCGAGACCTTTTAAACTAGTTTAACAATTCTTTATTCATAGATGACACCTTAAGCATAGATAGAGTTAGACATCACAAGATAATGTGGAAAACTGCGAATGCAAAAATTGAACATTTTGAGCATATATGAGATGACAACTGAACTATTATTGTCTTGCAATTATATATTTTCTTCTTTCCACTAGTATTGCAATTATATATCCATGAAACCTTTTTACACCGGAACACAACTTGTATGTGTTTATATGCCAAGTCGATTGAAAATCTGTATCTGTATCGATATAATAATGCAAGGCCATAAATTTATATAGACTTGAATAAAACCAATAAAAAAGACGATTCGAGATAGGAATCAATGGCATTATCAAATTTATATATTGTATAGTGAAATTAAATAAATTTTGGTTAGCTTTGATTTAATTTAATATAGTAGTTGAAAGCCGCTCCACATCAAATAAATAAACAATAGATAATCGAATAGTTGAAATCCTGAAAAAGCTAATCAGATAACAAAGTAATTTATAACTAAAGATTCAAATAGTCAAAGAGGTTTAATTTTTTTTTAAAATGAATTCATACATTTGAATAATATATCCAACACAAACGACAACTATGTAAAAATTTAAATTGTTGGATAGGACTTTGATCTTGTTTACTTTGTATATATTTAATTATTGTACATTAAGATCATGTGCTCACATATTTAATGGAGGTCGACTTCTATTTAATCGAACCATACACGTATCATCAGAAAAGTGACATCAATGTCGCCGATCTAGTAAGTGTCTCAACAAAAATTTAGTTATTATTATTAGGACAATTTGCTACGGCTTTGTCCTTAAGAGTTAGGTGAATATTTTAAATTTGAAATTTTTTTTAATAACTAATGTTATATAATTTTTGATTAACGTAGAGAAGGGATTTCTTTTTTATCAACCATAATAACATGCAAAAGCATAGTTATCCTACACTAGTAATATCATGTAGATAGAAAAGTACGTTCTAGAGCTTCGTAGGAGAAGCGTCAAGTCATCTAGGGTAGCGTTCTTAGTAAGCCAGTTAACACTCCATTAGCACAATGTTGAACGTGGTTGATACTCTAAAAATTTGCCTCAAGAAGACAAGAAAGCCTATCATCCACAAGATGCTTCAGTGTCAAGCACAAAATAGATCATAAATTGAATCCTTGAACAAGCCTGTATTTATCACCTTTGATAGTCCCAGCATAAAAGCCACAAAGCCGAGCCATCTCACAAGTAGTTATCAAGGCCAGAACCTTTGCCTGCAAGCAAAGTCACAACAACCATCGGACCACAAAAGACCAACCCAAAGAACCATCCAAATCTAAAGCAAAACCAAACTGCGAGAAACGAACAAAAAAAAATCCAAAAAACCCACACGATACCAAATAAAAACAAGAATGGAGTAAAGAAAAAATACTAGAAATCCAAATCCCAAGGCAAAGGTCAAAAGATTAGGAGAGAGGAGTCAAACAAAAGACCAAGAGAAAAATTGTTGGGGGGGTGGGGGGTGGGGGGAAGAAAACTGATCCTATTAGCTTTTGTAGAGCATGGGTTTGGGCACATAATCGGTGCAGAAAATTTATAGCTTTAATGTAGATTGATAGCTAAAATTGGCTAAATAAATAAATATGCCCATTAAAGCATTTGAAAACCTAGAGCTCGGGGCTCCTTCAGGGTCCACCAAAAAATGTGTTCTTTTTTTTGTTCTTCTAGCAGGCATTGGTGTTCTCCTTAATGTCAACCTCATCCTTCGAAATGGTAGATAGGGTCTTTAAGGCAATCGCTTTATGGTCCTGTCTTTTTTTTTTGGGAGCAAAGTAAGATCGTGTTAACAACACCAAGTGAGCATACATTCGTTTGACCATTCAGCCAACCAAACAGGGACAAATATATAGCCCATTTGTCTTTACTTATTTTGCAGTTTATAAACTTTTACAAAAAAGTATTTTCTCACATATTTTTTTATTATTTGTAACTTATGAACCCAAAATAAGTTTAACCAAACAAGCTATGCTTATTTGGGGCCCTTTAATAAAATTATGTAAATATTTATTTATTTTAGTTAAAAATTAATATTTTCATTGAAAAAGATAATTAATATAATTATAAATTATTTGTTTTCATTCACACTATGCAAAATATTTTGAATTTATCCCTACAATATGAACGCTTGCTACATAGGTGACTAATTGTAATAAATGTTAGAGAATTTGCAGTAAAATACAAATCTGAAATTTCAAAAGAAAATAGTAACTTAAGCATAAATATTATTAAATTGGTATAAATATTACAGTGATACAAAAGAATATAAGACCAAATATTAGACACTGTAGCAGAGGCTCAATATGATCAATATCATTAATTAAGAGATTTACCCCCTACACAAGTGCTAAAGGGCTTAGGTGTATACCTCCCAAATATAGCGGTTATACTTCTTACAACGTGGGTAGTACTCGTATGTAAGAGCCTATGAAGTGGTGATAGTGAATTCTCTCTGTGACTAGTAATGCAACCGAGTTGCTACAAGTATGCAAAATGCTGTGTATGCAAAGTGAGTTCTGAAAATTCTGTTTGGAGCTCCAATGGAAGCACTATTTATGGATGAAGAAGTGGCCAACAACATTCAAATCAAGGAGTGAAATGTGAGACTTGTAACTGTCAAATTGCGCCAAAGTGGTTCTAGAAATGATCCAACGTGCAGGAGAGGTTATACATGAGCCTTTAATGCATTTTGGTTATGATCTCTCCATATTCTGATCGTTAGAGTGATGATTTTGCCCAAAGAGATTAAATTGGAGTGAGTCCATTAAATTGAGGATTTTCTTCAAAAAGATTAAACTGGAGCGAATCTATTGGAGTGAGGATTTCACCCAAAAAGATTAAATTGGAGTAAAAACCCAAGCCATACCCGTGCCACGTTCCCTAACTTGGACAAAACCAAGTGCGCATGTGTGATGGTGTTAGGCATCGCCAATTGTATAGTGTCTTTCCCCTTGACAACATGTTGACATCATCTAATAAGGCTCCTATATATAAAGTGCTGAAAAGTCTTGTAAACTTTCCTTGTGGCAACACCGCATATAGGAAACTTTAAAAACTAACGCTAATCCCAACACTCATTTAAATTGTAATTTTTCATTCACCACAAGCCCGTTTCTGACATGTATATATACCACGCTTATTTATGCGGAACGAGAAACTAATGTTATTAACATCCGACCCATTTCATAAGCGGAACCTGACCCAAATTCTGGGTCAAAGTAGCCTTGACCTCAATGTCAAAAGTCTTATAAACTTGTCTGGATTTTGCCTTTTGATGGTTGCTGCTGTGTTGGCATTTGTCATGGATCTTTGTGAGTTTGGTGGTGGTTTTATTCCTTGGTGGCTATGGCAAGGGTGCTTGGTTATGACATGTCATGGTTCCCTTTTCTACTAACGAGCTTTAGTCTATGTTGTTGTTTCGTTACGATGAAGTTCATCAATGTTGTTTTCCATTGTCTTCCCCATAGGGTTGGTGTAAGCTTTGTTTTAGGCTTGTGTCTTGTTGGCCCAAGTGTTTGTCTAGTGTTATGGGTTGTCATTCCTGGCCTATGTGCCTATGCGTTGTTGCGTGTGTTGTCCAGTCTCTTGTTGGCTTGTCATGTAATTATGTTTTATATTAATAGAATTGCAGTTTCAAAACAAAATACACCCGAACAACATATCACTAATTGACCTAAAAAAAATTAATAAGACAATTGCATAGCAGCCATTTCAACATTTGAATGTAGCTGTGTCTATCTATGTGTTTATAATTATTTAAAATTAAAAATAATTCTTATTAAATTTTTTATAAAAATACATATAAATACTTAAAATAAACACTGGACGCCTTCATAGAGATGTCATTGTTTGCATCATTGAAATGAAATTTCCGTGGAAAATAACTAATACTCAAAAGCAAAAAAATAAAAATTAATAAAATTAAATTAATTAAAAGAAGGGGGTAGAAAAGATCAACGTGCATGTGTCATGCTCCCTTTCATTATCAAAAGAGTCAACTAGCAAGTTTTGGTCCATTGTAACGTTAGCTTGCTATATAAAGATAGAAGAAAAACGGAACGGGAGAAAAAATGTGACAAATTTTGTTGGCTGTTGATATGGGATGAGATTTTGACCTAAGAAGCATTGCACAGCCGAGAGGAAATGCTAAACTCAAAAACATTTTCGTACCAAAATTAAGATTTTGGCAAATTATTAGTTCTCTCATATTGATATGAGAAAAAAAATCTTAATTTTAGTCCATCCATATTAACTCGATCTATGCCCAATGTTCGAGATGCATGGGAAATTTCCCATAATAATAGCTTATTTGGGAGTTTTTGTTTATAAGCGTGCTTATAAACACTCAAAACAAGCATGGCCAAACAGGCTCTAAAATCTCAATTTAGGTCACAAGTCACCCGCGGTTTAAGGGCCACTAAAATGCAAAAACTTCTTTCTCATTTTAGTATTAATATATACACACCTTGATAAGTTCAAAAATAGAGTAACTCATTCTAAACACTTTAATTTTTGAATAATCCGTCTCTCTCTAAATTCATCTTATTCGGATAAAGATTTAATAATTACTGATTTGGTCGTCGGAACCTATCTTACAAATCGAGCTTCATTTCTTTTTTAGCTTAAAAACCCTAACTCAAATATATGTTATCGAGTGATTCTTGCACACTTTTTGATGGAGGTTCTATGACTCAGCCTGTTGAAGCTTTACCTTCAGAATCTCAGCGTTGTCATCACATAGTTACTCGATAAATGGACGGCACGCGTCGACCAAAAATTCTTCTTGCCACTTGCCATTCCCTGCCTGCATGTAACTTGAGCTTAACCAATGACTCTTAAATTGAACTTACTTACTTCACGCAAGCGAACAAATATACTCATTGACGCACTGCGATGAGGGAACAAATTGATGCTCCGGTAAAAAATCGCACGTGGTCCTTAATTCCCCCAGTTCTACACATAAATATCGTTGGCTGCAATTGGGTCTATAGAGTCAAATAACAATCAGATTGTACTATTGAAAGATATAAGGCCCGGTTGCCAAAGGCTATAATCAGCAACCTGGGAGAGACTACAATGACACAATCAGTCCTGTGGTTCGTCTAGGAACCATACACCTTGTACTCTCTCTTGCTTTTGCAAGTCAATGGCCTTTTACGTCACTTGACGTCAAGAATGCCTTCTTGCACGAGGATTTCTTTGAGATAATTCACATGCAACAACCCTCAGGGTTTATAGATGCCGATCATCAGGATTATGTGTATAAACTCCACAAGTCACTTTAGGAGCTTAAACAGGCTCCTCGAGCCTGGTATCAGAAGTTTAACCCTTTCCTATTAGCTAATGGGTTCAGTCACTCGAAACATGATGCCTTGTTGTTTATTCAGCACACATCAACTCATGTTCTTATTGTTCTCTTATACGTCGATGATTTGATTTTGACCAGCAGTCATATTGAACATGCGGAATCTCTTACTCAGCTGCTGTCTATAGCCTTTGAGATGAAAGGTTTAGGCCTTTTACATTATTTTTTGAGGATGGAAGTGATTGTATGATGGCTGCTTATTTTTGACTCAGACAAAATATGCGGTTCAGCCCTTAACCCAATTTAATCTCGATGGTACGAAGCTTGTCATTACGCCAACTAGTGGCTCTCGCCTCGCTGACTCAGTCAGCGCTCGTCTTGACGACTTTGTAGAATTCAGACAAATGGTTGGCGCCCTGCAGTGCTTGACCTTGACAAACCTTGATATATCTTATGCTGTCAACTTCGTCTACTAATATATGCATGAACCCTGTCAAGAGCACCTCATCGCTGCTAAATGTATCTTAAGATACGCCAAACACACCTTGAGTCGTGGCCTCCTGTTTCAGCCTGGTACTGACCTTCATCTTTTGGGTATAGTGATGCTGATTGGGCGGGTTGTCCAATTACCCAACGATCCACCACTAGTTATGCAATCTATCTTGGCTCCAATCTCATTGCTTAAAGTTCCAAGAAACAAACCACGCTCTCCAAATCAAGCTCTGAAGCTGAATATAGAGCAATGTTATCTCTCACTTTAGAAATGCTTCGGGTTACACATATCTTGAAGTTTCTCCATGTCTCGCAACCACACGTCCCACTCATGTTTTGTGATAACATTAGCTCTATTTATATGACATCTAATCCCATAATTCACAATAGAAGTAAACACATTAAGATTGACGTTCACTTTGTTTGAGATAAAGTTTGAGATAGCACGTTCAAGGTTCAGTGTATAGGGACAACAGATCAAATCGCTGACATATTCACTAAGCATGTGTATTCTTACGCGACAAGCTGCATGTGTTTGGCAATCTATCAGATTGTGGTAGGGTGTTAAACCCACCTTAGTTGTCATTGATAGATAGGTGAATATATGCTAGCGTGAACACATAAATAGTAAAACTGTACAGTAGGGATTGTCACATGTAACTTACCTTTTTAAAGTCAACACAAGATCCTTGGCTCGTAATTAGGGATTGATAGAATCCTAGTCTTGTATATATTGATGTAAACTTTTCCTAAGAAATACAATGAAATAATCTCCTAACAGTCTCAAATCAAATTTCATTCATAATGTTAACAATTATAAAACAATTATATAATTACAATAAAATAATTTAGTAATTATTGTTATTATTATTATTATTATTATTATCAAATTTTACTCATAAAATAATAATACGTGGAGGGGTCCTCATTCACGGGCCTCGTGTGTGATTTTCGGCTTCATGTGAACGGGTAACACATCAAATGATTTTAGCGAAGAAGACGGTAGTAGAACGCAATCACAACATGTGCAATATTGCATGCATGCACCTTATAAGCTGCTTATGTATTTTAGCTTATTTCCATCACTTGACATCTTCAAACCATAATCATTATTGTGTTTTCGAGCACCACTGCTTTCCTTTCATTAAAATGAGGTGTCTATTCAATGGGCCACTCCTCCCCATTCTTAGTAACATTTTTCGCTTCCAAATATTGTCTTATTTGGCATAAATTTAAAATATTTATCTTATTTGTGATATAAAAGTAAAGTCTTCCAATAACATATAACGTTAGATACGACCTAGTGATGAGTATTTTTATGAGCAAATAAAACATAAAAGGTGGGTGTAGGCATGTGATAATTAAAGTTATCATTTCATCTAAAAATTTAAATTTATAAAGAGAGTTTTGGTATATTTATTTATTTTGCTTAAACATTGCTCTCTAGATACATACGCAATATATTTAGAGTCTCACACATGGATAATCTTTCATACTTTTAAAAGAGTGATGACATCACTGATCCATTATCTAGAATTTGATACATAACATGTTAAGTTACTATATTATTTAAAAATTTAAACTTGTAAGAAGGCATTTAATGTATTTATTCATTGTGCTTAACAACCTGAGACGAGAGAGTGAAATTTTTTAAAAATGTCCTTATTTGTCTAAAACTTACAACCATGTTTAAGAATTTTCCATGCTTTTTTTACTAAAACAAACTCGTTATATGGGGAAAAGGTTAATCTTTATACGTTTTGTGCATACAAAAATCTATAATCATTATTGTGCGATAACAAATAACTACCTTATTTAAAAGTTTAAGGTTGTAGAGAAATCTTTATGTCGAGGCTGATTTGTTTGGAACCTTATACATGTGGATAGATTAAATGTTTTTAAATTGGTAACGGTGAGTTTTGGGTCTAAAACAAGTCGTATATAGATGATTTTAATGTTTGCTAATTAGTGACGATGAGCTTTAAATCTTTCTTTAGATGTCTAGTCTCTAATATCATGATAAACACTACAAAAAAATTTTGAATTTGAGGTGGAAATTTTCGCTATTAAAAATCCCTTATATCAAATTTTGAGACCGGAAATTTAGCGTCTCAAATATGTATTAATTTATTAAAAAATTTTATCCAAATTTTCTATCTCAATTTGATTGAGATGGAAAATTTTCGCATCAAATTTACCAATTTCTAGTAGTGTAAATAACCAACTCATCTAAAAATTTAATCTTATAAAGAATACATACATACATACATACATACATGTATATATATTATATTATATTTATTTATTTTATTCATGAGTGACCCTAAATCATTTCAAAGAAACATTCTGCAGCATAGATTAAAGTTTTGAACCACATTAAAACTACTATGATTATGCTTTGTGTTTTTGCTCTCATTCCCAACAACGACAAGAAACGAATTCAAACCAATTGCATATCCAAATGAATAATATTAAATCAAAATCTAACTCTAATATAATGTTAAGCATTAAAAGATTTTAGACTAAAAAAGGACTGTAGCTTTGGATTTGGTTCCATGGTCGGCCCAACTTTATTTTGTTGGGAAATAGAGCACCAAATTTGTAAGGTCGTCTCTTCGGAAAAAAGATTGCGAATATGTATTGTCCTTCTCGTTTTGAGATATAGGACCTATATCAAAATTTACTTGTGTATAAGAGCATTCATCTTTTAGATCGTTCAATAGCTAACTTGACAATCTCTTGGCTGTGAAAAGTAGCATGTGGTCACTCAATTGTTATCTCTTGGGGCTTTTTATTGCTCAGCTGGAACAACAGAAGTTGTTTTACATGCAAATCATCCTATCACCAACTTAGTATTTAAGCGCTTTTATAGAAAAAATCTTAAAAATCTGGTGTCTCTCCTTTGCATTTTTTTGTTATAATAGTGGCGCATTTTTAGATATAATTTTATTTTTACAATTCATTTATCACACTAGATATAGACCAGCAACATGTTCATGATACTAATCCGCAAAAAAAAAGGGTCATGATACTAGTATTTCACTTGTGCAATGCATGAGTTATAATGTTAATTTGATCGTACCAAGTTTTACAAGTAATAATCTTATAAATTATATTAGGGGATTTTGCTTGTAGACCCATTGTATTTAGGGTTAATGACACAGTTAGAGGGTGTTTGGTTTGGCTTTTTTTTTTTTTTATCAAACCAGCTTAAAGCCTAATTTAAGCTAATAAAAATATTTGTTTTAATTAAAAATGTGTTTTTTAAGTGGCTTTAAGTAAAAAATAAAAAAAGTTTGACCAAATCATTTACTATCTTATCTTTACCTTTTTATTTTTATTACTAAAATATCTTTACTCTTTTATCTTATATTTATCTTTTTAAATTCTATTTTAATGTCCTTAATAGTTATTTTAACTATATAACTTACTTTCAGCCCACTTTAATCAAACATATAAATACTTATTTTTATAACTACAACTTTTATTCAAACACGTAACTACTTAAAGTTGACAATAAAAAAAGCCACTTAAAGTCAGAAGTGCTTTAATAGCTTTTTTATAAGTCAATCCAAACACCGTCTTAGTACCTGAATGCACCAAATAGCAATAAAGAGCCCTGTATTTTTTCAAAATTTGTACACTTGCTCCTCCGTCAGTGTGATATCCCACATTAGTTTGTGGAATGACTTGTAACTTGTTTATAAGTGGAGGGAGTTGGTATAACTAATAACTTGGGTCAACTATTTTGGGCTAGTTGATTAGATGCCCAAGTAGTTATTAGTTATACTTCCAACACCAGTCTCACTCGCAGGCCTCGGCTCGGGGGCGTGACAGAATGGCATCAGAGCCAGTTACCAGCCGGTTACGGGAGCTAAGTGCTATGCGGGGTAAAGTGCTACACCAAATGTGCGGTGGGAGCCACCTTTTGAGTCCTGCACTGCCTGGTCTTATGTGTGATTGTGGGGCGGGAGCTAAGTGCTATGCGGGGCAAAGTGCTACACCAAATGTGCAGTATGAGCCACCTCTTGAGCCCGTAGGAGCCACCTTTAGAGTGCTGCACCACTTGGTCTTGTGTGTGATTGTGTGCCCCTGACGAGGATGTCAGGTCCTCAACAGGAGAGTGAATGTGATATCCCACATCGGTTTGTGGGATGACTTGTGACTTATTTATAAGTGGATGGAGTTGGTATAACTAATAACTTGGGTTAACCATTTTGGGCTAGTTGATTAGATACCCAAGTAGTTATTAGTTATACCTCCAACACCAGTCTTGCTCGCGGGCCTGGGCTCGGAGGCGTGATAGAATGATATCAAAGCCAGTTATCAACCGATCGCGGGAGCTAAGTGCTATGCGGGGCAAAGTGCTACTCCAAATGTGCGGTGAGAGCCACCTCTTGTGCCTGTATGAGCCACCTCTAGAGTCCTGCACCGCTTGGTCTTGTGTGTGATTGTGTGCCCCTGACGAGGACGTCAGGCCCTCAACAGGGGGGTGAATGTGATATCCCACATTAGTTTGTGGGATGACTTGTGGCTTGTTTATAAGTGGATGGAGTTGGTATAACTAATAACTTGGGTTAACTATTTTGGGCTAGTTGATTAGATGCCTAAGTAGTTATTAGTTATACTTCCAACACCAGTCTCGCTCGCGGGCCTGGGCTCGAGGGTGTAACAGAATGGTATTCAGAGCCAGTTACCAGCTGGTTGCGGGAGCTAAGTGCTATGCGGGGCAAAGTGCTACACCAAATGTGCAGTGAGAGCCATCTCTTGAGCCCTTAGGAGCTATCTCTAGAGTCCTGTATCGCCTGGTCTTGTGTGTGATTGTGTGGCGGGAATTAAGTGCTGTACGGGGCAAAGTGTTATACCAAATATATGATGAGAGCCACCTCTTAAGCTTGTAGGAGCAACCTTTAGAGTCCTGCACCGCCTGGTCTTGTGTGTGATTGTGTGGCCTTGACGAGAACGTCAAGTTCTCAACGGGGGGATTAATGTGATATCCCACAAAAGTACTATGCGGGGCAAAGTGCTACACCAAATGTGCGGTCGGAGCCATCTCTAGAGTGCTGTACCGCTTGGTCCTTGTGTGTGATTGTGTGCCCCTGACGAGGACGTCAGGTAGGGGTGAGCATTCGGTTATTAACTGAACTGAATAGACCGAACCAAACCGAATCAAAAATATTTTTGATGTTAAAAACCGAACCGAATTAATTGGAAACCGAAAAAACTGAAACCGAAACGCATTTCGGTCTATTCCGTTCGGTGAAAACCGAAATTAAACAAATAAAAACTAAAAAGGAAACTAATACATTTTTTGTATTAAAATACAACAAAACCTAAATCAAACAACCTTATTCATTAATCTATATCATATATAATAGAACATTTAAGTTTGTTACAAATTAAAAAGCTCAATTAATCTATATAAACATAAATTATATAACATAAAGGCACCTAATGTAACATAAAATCCTAACAAATGAAATACAAATTTAAAATTTTAAAAGTCTCAACAATATAAAATGTAATATAAAGTCATAAAGTCCCAATTCAAGTTACAACATAAAATACAACATGCTTAAGTCTCGATAACAAGAAAAACAACATTTAAACTAATAGTTCTAACAACGTTAACATTAAAAAGTCCTAACATTTTTCAACATTCAAATAACAATAAAAGTCCCAACAATATAAGTGGTTCTCTTCAATTGATTCAATAGTTCATACAATCTCATGTGCTGGCTCCATAGCAACATTTTGCAATCCTGAAAATAAACCAAATTTACCAATTAATAATAAAACTAAAAAGTAAATAAATCAAAAGGAACCAAAAATAAACTAAATACAAAACATATCACCTTTTTCAATTTTCTCAATCTCCTATAGATCTTTTTCAACATTAATTGGTACCGATGATGGACGAAGCCAATCTTGTGCACATATCAAAGCTTGTGCCAATTTAGGACTTAAAGAGCTTCTAAATGCATCAAGAACACGACCACCAATGCTAAATGTAGACTTTGATGCAACAGTGGAGATTGGAATGGCCAATATGTCTTTAGCCATAACAGAAAGGATAGGAAATCTGGAGCTATTAATCTTCCACCACTCTAATATGTCAAACCCATCATTTTCTTGTTCAATTTCTTCACCAAGATACTTATCCAACTCTGATTTACTGCTACTCTCTTCACCCTTCTCCATTTTGCATTTCTTGTAATATTGATTCATCTTAATCCATGCCTTCTTTGTAAGATCATCAGTTTCTATACTTAAATCTATGTCTTGATCACTTCCTTTCCCACTTTCCTCTTCAGGTGCCAGCTTGTTCTTGTACTCATGAAACAAAGAATAAGTCAACTCTTTAACATTATTCCCTATTTAAAGTCCTACTTCACCAGGATACATTATGGAAATGGCAAATTGCACACGGTTCAACTTTTGTCGAGGATCAAGTACAACAGCTAGATAAATAAGCGGATTCATCTTTTTAGGATCCCCCCAATATTTGTCAAATTTTTGTTTCATCCTCAATGCCATCATTCTTGCATATGGATCATTCTCATTCAACATCTCTTGCAAAAGTGTATGAACCCCAAAAATTTCTTGAAAAAATCTATTAGAGGTAACATACAAAGAACCAGAAACTTTTAACGTAAGTGAATAGAAAGCTCTCAAGTAGACCAACATTCTTCTAGCATTAGCCTAGTCATCACTAGAAGGTACTCCATAAAATTTATCCTCTAACTCATATCTAAATATAGGTTCTTGATTTTCAAAACTTCTAAATGCAAGTTCATATTTCTCAGCTATTTCTATCATTAAATAAGTTGAGTTCCACCTTGTAGACACATCTAGGCACAATGAGCTTTTATATTGAACTTTTTCACTTTCAGCACACTCTTTAAACTTCCTCAACCTAGCTGGAGATTGTCTAACAAAACGTACATCATCTCTAATTCATTTCACTGAATCCCCAATCTTCTTCAATCCATCATTAACCACCAAATTAACTATGTGAGCAATGCATCTCATGTGAAGATGAACACATTTCATAATGCTAGTTCCCCATTGATTAATCTTTTCTCTTAGAAACCCAATTGCAACATCATTGGAACTTGCATTATCAACTGTCACTGTGAACACCTTACCAATTCCCCAATCATTCAAGCAACCCACAATTTCTCTACCCATGACCTTTTCTTTGTGACTAGAAATTGAACAAAAATTAATTATCATTTTGTGCAATTTCCACCCACTATCAATCCAATGAGCTGTGAGGCACATAAAATTAATTTTTTGTTGTGATGTCCAAGTATCAGTAGTGAGACACACTCTTTGATTAGTCTCTTTGAACATTTTTTTCAACTTTAACTTCTCAGAAAAATAAAGTTCATAACAATCCCTCGACACTGTCCAACGTGAAGGAATACGAAACCTAGGGCACGCTTGAGACATGAAATGTAAAACCAAAACCCTCAGAAAACTTGAAAGGTAGCTCATCAACAATAATCATGAAAATAAATGCTTTTCTTATGGCCTCTTGGTCAAATCTCCATGTCCCTAAAGAATAGTCTCAATTATCTCCTACTTGACCCGTCAAAGAGGCTTGCAAACTCAATTGTGTTTCTTTGTGTCTACACTATGAGAAAATTTTTTTCAATTTGACATATGAGATCTCAATGCAGTAGTCCCATTTTTCTTTGGATTGCAACAAAATTCTCTAGCACAGTAATTGCACTTACCTTTTATCTCTCCTTCATCAGTGGTAAACTTAGTGAAGTGGTCCCACACCTTTGATCTCGGTTTCATGGCTTTTCTTTTTGGTTTTGAAGTAGCTACTATGTCAGCTTCACTTGTAGGCTGAGGGTGAGTGCTTTTCATATTTTTCTCAACATTATTTGACTCACCAACTTGTGGCATCTATATCAAATGCAACAACAAGATAGATTGTTAAATCATTTATGAGTTTTAGAATGGAAATGTTCATGTGCAGCTACCATTCTTTAATATTTAAAGCCATGTTTAACACTTGATGTGTGTTTTACAAGTCAGTCACAAGATAAATAAATTAGCTTTCTCTTGTAGTGTTCAATGGACACTAAAAAGACCAAATACTATCACAAAAAAGGCACAAAAAAGACCAAAGCTAACATCAGTTACTCACACAGCCAAAAAGAATACATATATATATATATATATATATATATATATATATATATATAAGCTCAGCATGCATAAGCTAAACAAAATAAGCTCTGCACAACTCTCTCTTTCACACACGATCAGCCATAAGTTTATATTATATTATATATATAAGCTCAGCATGCATAAGCTTAACAAAATAAGCTCTGCACAACTCTCTCTCTTTCACACACGATCAGCCATAAGTTTTCTCCCTCTTCTCACTTCTCCAATCACAACAGCTACTAAACTTAGCAGCGAAGCAAAGCAACCAAAAAGGAGCTGATTCTTGTTCTCGATCTCAAGCTTGCTGGCATCGACAAGTAACACATAAATCTCTATCTATCTCCCCCTCTCTCTCTTTTTTAATGTTTTCAATTTTTATAAAAATTAGTTGTTAAATTATTTTTCTTTTCCAGGTTGGTTCGTTTAAGAAATTAAAGGGGAGACTATAACGGGCTTGAGTTTTCAGCCTAAAATTTTATCATATATTTATCATTTTTTTACATTTTTCTTTAAATCCCAAACAAAGAAAAATAACAAAGAAAGAGTATATAGGAGTTGAGCACATCAGAAGCAAAAAATATAAATTTTCGAGTATAAAGGCTAACTTTTTCTAAGGATTTGTCAAAGTTTTATGTTTCTAGAAGTTTTTCAAAACAAAAAAGAAAAAGAGCAAAAGAAAAAGGAGGGGGAGGTGTTGCTGGTAAACATACCTGGTCCTCGCCCGTCGTGACTCGTGAGTCTACTGTCGCAACCTTGAGGAGGGGGAGGTGCTGTCTCACTGACTTTGAGACTTCGACAAACTTGTCGGGTGGTGAGGGAGAGACTTGAGGAAGGGAAGGTGTTGCGGGTAGAACTTAAGTTTAAGCCTTTGAGACTTGAGTCTTGAGGAGGAGAGATCAGAGAGGGGACATTGGAGTGGTTGCTAGGAGAAAGAAGGTGAGTCAAACTGTCAAAAAGAGAGTGTTTAGAAATCAAGGGTTAGGAAAATTGGAAAAAGAAACTAGGCAAAGTGGAAAAGTCTAGAACTTTTAATGTTTAGAAAGCTGAAAGTTTCAAAATCAAATATTTAGAATTTAAATGATAATATATATATATATAATTATATATTATATATATAAAATATTAATTTTTTTAATATATAAATACTATTCGGTTAATTTGGTCTATTCGGTTAATTTTTTGGCTCTCCAAACCGAACCGAATAGGTCGAATTTTTTTTTAAATAACTGAACTGAACCGAATAGACCAATTAACCGAACCGAATAAACCGAAATCAATTTGGTTCGGTTTGGTTTTTGCTCACCCCTAACGTCAGGTCCTCAACATGGGGTGAATATGATATCCCACATCGGTTTGTGGGATGACTTGTGACTTATTTATAAGTGGATAGAGTTGGTATAACTAATAACTTGGGTTAACCATTTTGGGCTAGTTAATTAGATGCCCAAGTAGTTATTAGTTATACCTCCAACACCAGTCTCGCTCGCAGGCCTGGGCTCGGAGGCATGACAGAATGGTATTCAGAGCCAGTTGCCAGTTGGTTGCGGGAGCTAAGTGTTATGTGGGGCAAAGTGCTACACCAAATGTACTGTGGGAGCCATCTTTTGAGTCCTTAGGAGCTATCTCTTGAGTCCTTAGGAGTCACATTTAGAGTTCTGCATCACCTGGTCTTGTGTGTGATTGTGTGGCGAGAGCTAAGTGCTATGCGGGGCAAAGTGCTATACCAAATGTGTGGTGGGAGCCACCTCTTAAGCCTGTAGGAGCCACCTTTAGAGTCCTGCACCACCTGGCCTTGTGTAAGATTGTGTGCCCCTGACAAGGACGTCAAGTCCTCAACAGTGGGGTGAATGTGATATCCCACAAAAGTGTTATATGGGGCAAAGTGCTACACCAAATGTGCGGTGGGAGCTACCTCTAGAGTGCTGAACTGCCTGGTCTTGTGTGTGATTGTGTGCCCCTGACGAGAACGTCAGGTCCTCAACAGGGAGGGTGAATGTGATATCCCACATTGGTTTATGGGATGACTTGTGAGTTGTTTATAAGTAGATGGAGTTGGTATAACTAATAACTTGGGTTAACCATTTTGGGCTAATTGATTAGATACCCAAGTTGTTATTAGTTATACCTCCAACACCAGTCTCGCTCGCAGGCCTGGGCTCAGGGGCATGATAGTCAGGTTTTCTGTTAATTCATTAACAGATTTTGAGAGATGTCTGTTTTGTCCTTATCTTATTTAATGAAATATTTAATTTTCCCTTATTCAATTTAAAATAAAAATTTAAATTAGAAAAAGAAAAAAAACATAGGTGGTGTTCATGTTGTTGGGAGCAGTGGGGTTGGTGGTGATTTTCTTTTTTTTGAAATATGATAAATCAAAATACAGGGAGAAAGAAATAAAAACAGAAGGTGTATTTATGTAATTAAGGGCAAAAAAGAAAGCTCAATGTCACGGGATCAGAGTTTTGAGGCCGAAAACCCAACCACCGTGCGGCGCTTAGCTAAGCAAAGGACCTGACTAAGCACACCTGAGGTTACCAGAGATCAGCAACGAAAATACGAGTGTTGGAAGCCAAGCACGTCCTCAACACTTCACCAAGGAAAGGCCCACGAAATTGGTAATTGCTGTGCAGCAACTAAACCAACAAAGGGTGGACAGCAAAAGGGAGGCTGCAGCAAGGTTACCAGGCATAAATAAGGGACTTGCAAGCTTGGAGAATGCTAGTAAAAGAGCAGAGAAGAGCTGGGCGAGAATTTCACTATATTCTCTTTGAGAGAGTTTGCTTTACAATTGTGTATGGAGCTTCTTGCTCTCTCTATATGCCTGTCTATCAATATATCAAATGTACAAATGCAAGTACAAGATATTTTACAATATAGCAGCTGGTTTTCCCTCCTATTTTCTTGGGCAGCAGCTGGAACATCTTGGGCAGTAAGCAAGGGGCTGGGCAAGCAGGTAGGAGCCAGCTATTTTCCTTCCAAAACTCAAGCACCAACTCTTTTAGAAGGCTGCTAAGATGCGGCTGCACCTTCCCCACGAGATTGGCAGGAAAAATGGGGCAATGCATTCACCAAAATTGGCCAACTTAGGCCCAAAATGGGGGCATCATCTTGGCAAGGCAGAAATCAATGTGCCAAAATGTGCCGTGCCTTACACACTCCCCCACTTAACTCAGCGTCGTCCCCGACGCCTTTGCACGTTTGAACTCTTCTATTTGCTTCTTGAATTGCCACAACTGATCTTTATGCTCCCACAAAGCCTCGTGCGTAGAGGCATCTTTCCACTTTACCAAGTATTCCGTCCACCTCGGCACGCCTTATTTTCCCTTGACTTGATCGGCTAGAATTTCGTCCACTTCCCTGTCAAAGGATGTATCAACGACAATAAGGGCATGATTTGATTCTGCTTTAGCCGGATCGTCAGGGTCAGCAAAATATAGCTTGAGGAAGCTCACTTGGAAGACAGGATGGATTTTCAACTTCGATGGCAGCTCCAATTGGTAAGAAACTTTGCCTACTTTTCTGACCACCTTGATGGACCCTCATATTGGCGTACTAGCCTTTTGTGCACTGTCCATAGGGTCTTGAATTGAGAAGGGATGAGCTTCAGCATCACCATATCTCCTTCATTATATTCCACAAGTCTTTGCTTTTTGTCTGCCTATTTTTTCTTCTTCTTGGCAGCATGCTCCAATGTCGCCCTAGCCATGTCCCGTTCTTATTGTAATTCTTTTGCAAACTTGTAGGCAGCTGGGGTATTTCTTGTATAGCCAAAATCAATCGTGTGGGGAGTCAATGGTTGACGGCCTGTGTTAATCTCAAAGGGACTCCGGCTAGTAGACTCACTCCTTTGGAGGTTATAGGAAAATTGAGCCATATCTAAGAGTCTAACCCAATCCTTCTGGTTGGCACTCACATAGTGCCTTAAGTAGAGCTCAAGCAAAGCATTCACCCACTCCGTTTGCCTATCGGTTTGAGGATGAAAGCTGGTAGAGAAAGCCAAGTCAGAGCCAAGAAGTTTGAACAATTCTGACCAAAATTTCCCAGTGAACAGAGGGTCCCTGTCGCTCACAATCATCTTCGGCACACCGAATCATTTCACCACATATCTCATGAAAAGCTTGGCTGCTTCATGTGCAGTGACATCCGGAGAAGCAGGGATGAAAATAGTATACTTGGATAGCCTGTCTGCCACAACCAAAATGGTGCCACATTCTTCAGACTTCGGCAAGCAAGTGATGAAGTCCATGGTGACATGCTTAAATGGATTCTCCGGCACTAGCAGTGGCTGAAGAAGCCCTGCCGGGTGATTCTGCTCAATTTTATCTTGCTGGCATACCAAGCATGTCTTCACATAAGTCTGCACATTATCACGCATCCTTAGCCAATAGTAAGCATCTTTAACTAAGGCCATGGTGTGATGAATACTAGGGCGCCCTGCCCATAGAGAATTATGGCATTCCTTCAGAATTTCTCGCCATAAACTCCCTCATTTTGTTACAAATACACGGTTTCTTTTTGTGAGCAACAAACCATCCTGCACCTAAAATCGTCGGGTTTTGCCTTCCTTGGCATAGTTGATGAGTCCCTGGGCCATGGGATCATACTCTAGCCCTTCACGAATTTTATTAATTAAAGGGCTATTTGGGCGGCTTATAGCAGCAAATTGTGCCTTTCTACTTAATGCATCGGCAACACGATTATCCTTTCCTGGCTTGTATTCCATGGTGAAATCAAACTTTGCCAGGAATTCTTGCCACCGGCCTTGCTTGGGGGTGAGTTTCTTTTGCGTTTGAAAATAACTGGCAGCCATATTATCCGTCCTCACCACAAACCTGGTCCTAAGCAAATAATGACGCCATGTCCGAAGGTAATGCACCACGACAGTCATTTCTTTCTCATGGATAGCATATCGTTGCTCCGTGTCATTGAGCTTACAACTTTCATATGCAATAGGATGTTTGTCTTGCATCAACACCCATTTGATAGCAAAATCAAAAGCATCAGTGTGCACTTCAAAAGGCTTGGAAAAGTCTGGCAAGGCAAAGACTGGTTCCCTCGAGACTGTTTGCTTCAATTCTTCAAAGGCAATTTGACATGCTTCACTCCATGCCCACAGTCGGTTCTTCTTCAGCAAGTTCGTCAATGGCGCTACAATTGTTGAATACCCTTGGACAAACTGCCGATAATAATTTGCCAGGCCAAGAAAGGATCTGAGTTGGGGCACTCCAATAGGTGGATCCCAATCTCTAATTGCCTTCACCTTATCATCATCTATTCTGATTTTGTCTCTGCCCACAATATGGCCAAGGAAGTGCACCTCTTCCTTGGCAAAGCTGCACTTTTCTAGTTTAATGTATAACTCATGTTCCTTCAATTTCTAGAAGACCTGCCTCAAGTGACAAACATGCTCTTCCAAAGTAGAACTATGCATAACTATATCATCCAAATAAACCACAACAGACTTATCTAAGAACGGCCGGAACACCTTGTTCATGAGTGTGCAAAAAGTGGCAGGTGCATTTGTTAAACCAAAAGGCATCACAAGATATTCAAAAGTACCATACCTAGTCACGCACGCCGTCTTAGGCTCATCACCCTCCGTAATTCTGACTCGCCAATACCCTAAGCATAAATCAATTTTGGAGAAAAACCTGGCACCTCTAAGTTGATTAAACAATTCCATAACATGTGGAATGGGGTATTTGTTTTTTATGGTGATCTTGTTCAGTGCCCTATAATCTACACACATCCGCAAAGAGCCATCACATTTCTTCTAGAATAGCACCTGGGCACCAAATGAAGAGCTTGATGGCCTGATCATGCCAGCATCAAGCAATTCTTGCAATTGCTTCTTGAGTTCAGCCAACTCTGTTTGTGCCATCCTATAAGGAGCTATGGCAAGAGGCCTAGCATCTTCAACCAATTCAATCTTGTGATCAATTTCCCACTGTGGAGGCAACTTTTTAGGCAATTCCTTTGGCATGATTTCTTGGAATTCCTACAGGACTGCCTAGACAGGTTGAGGAAGATTGTTTAGCTCTTCATTATGTCTTGCCTCTTCCCTTTTTAAGGCCATAAAGTAAATATCCTCATGCCTCTTGAAGCTTTTAACAAGTTGCATAGCTAATAAGGTCTTGGCTTCAGATTTGGACCCCCTTTCCATATGCACTTTATAGGGAGAAGAGTTTCCCGTCACCACAATAGAGTTACCAAATGGCATAAGTAAAGCACGTACCTCATTAAGCCATTCCAATCCCAGCACAAGGTCATAGTCATCCAAGGGCACGATAGTGAAGTTAACAAGCCCTTGTCATTCATCAATTCTGGTTTGGACACTTCGAGTAACTCCGACAATGGGAACGGCCCTGGAATTAGCTGTCTTGATCATCCCTTGTGTCTTGGTGATCCTCAAGTCCAGCCTTTGCGCAACATCTGCCCGTAGGAAATTGTTGGTGGCTCCTGTGTCTACCAAGGCTTTAAATGGTTGGCCTTTGATCCTGGTAGTGACATAAATAGAACCCTTGTGAGGCTCTTACGGTTTCCTCACCTCAGCCTTTACCGCATTTAGGAATCGAATTGACCCCATTTGTGTTTCTTGTTCCTCACATGGTTGGCATTCTTGTTACTTAATCAAAGAAGCCACTTACCCCTTTGAGAACATTTAGCAATCTGATGGTCCTTGCTCTTACATAAAAAGCATTTATACACCTTTGGTTTGGCCTGATTGCCTCCCCATTTCCTACCATTATCTCTCTAGTCTTTGGCCTTGGGGTGAGGGGGTTTATGTTAGCCTACCTTAGAGTCGGAAGAAGATGCAAGGGTTTTAGCCTTGTCCCTAATTCCCCAACTCTTTCCCTTGTTAGCAACTGGCCCCTTTGGCTTAGAGTAATCCCCTCGCTTAGGAAATTCAATGAGGCTCTCGACAGCAACTATGGTGGAGGCAAGGTCTTGGATACCACGCCTTTGCAACTCTTTCCTCGCCCATGATTGTAATCTATCAAGGAAAGAAAACAATGCATCTAAAGAAAACAATGCGTCTTTATCTTGAAAGTCTTTCACATATTCCCGAATGTTGCCTTTGTGTTGTAGCCAATGCAACGACCACGGACCTCATACTCCACATTTTTAGGATAAAACTGCCTCTTGATTCCCCTCTTAAAGTCTTCCCACGTTGCCAACGTGCAAGTGCCTCGTTCGACATCGACAACACGACGTCTCCACCACAACATCGCAACGTTAGTCAAGTATAGAGAGCCAACAAGTAATTTAGAGGCATCATCTACCAAATTAGAGGCTGCAAAGTATTGCTCCAAGTTCCAGAGGAAATTCCAAGCTCCTTGGCATTTCTGTTGCCTGAGAATGTTTAGGGCCTAGGCACATCAAGCTTGGAAGCTTGTGGGATGGTAGGAGTACCACCACTACTTACTGCTGTCTTCCATAAAGAAAGGTCACCTTTGAGTACCTCCATCTCAGTTTTCAATCCTGCAATGGACAGGGAGATATTGTCCTTGAAGGTGTCAATACTCTTCTTCACAGTATCACCAAGAGAGTTGAGAGTAATAAGCAAATTATCCCGCAAAGTTCTCGCTCCTTTCTCCAGCTCTTCCACACGACCAGTTAGATCACCCTCGTTATTACCTTCCAGGCTTTGTATTCGAGGGATAAGGTCGGCTATCACAGCTGCATTCTCGAGCGTGGCCTTCTCCACACGTTCAAGGGAAGTTTTAAGAGAGCTCAATTGGTCTCTTGACTCAGACCTGGAGGCTTTTGCACCTTTCCTCGGAGGCTTCTCAGAAGCTACTTGAGTGCTAGCTTCACCTTCCTCACCAGCCATAATCCCAAGCCAATAGCAACAAAACCAATACACAAAGCCAGAAGCTGGATGCGCCAGAAATCAGAATAAAGCCAAGCGAACTTGACTCTGATACCAACTGTCATGGGATCAGAGTTTTGAGGCTGAAAACCCAACCACCGTACGGTGCTTAGCCAAGCAAAGGACCTGACCAAGCACGCCTGACGTTACCAGAGATCAACAATGAAAATGGGAGTGTTGGAAGCCAAGCATGACCTCAACACTTCACCAAGGAAAGGCCCACGAAATTGGTAATTGCTGTGCAACAACTAAACCAACAAAGGGTGGACAGCAAAAGGGAGGCTGCAGTAAGGTTACCAGGTACAAATAAGGGACTTGCAAGCTTGGAGAATGCTAGTAAAAGAGCAGAGAAGAGCTGGGTGAGAATTTCACTATATTCTCTTTGAGAGAGTTTGCTTTACAATTGTATATAGAGCTTCTTGCTCTCTCTATATGCCTATCTATCAATATATCAAATGTACAAATGCAAGTACAAGATATTTTACAATATAGCAGGTGGTTTTCCCTCCCATTTCCTTGGGCAGCAGCTGGAACATCTTGGGTAGCAAGCAAGGGGCTGGGCAGGCAGGTAGGAGCCAGCTATTTTCCCTCCAAAACTCAAGAACCAACTTTTCTAGAAGGCGACTAGGATGGGCCTGCACCTTCCCCATGAGATTGGCATAAAAAATGGGGCAATGCGTTCACCAAAATTGGCCAACTTAGGCCCAAAACAGGGGCATCATCTTGGCAAGGCAGAAATCAAAGTGCCAAAATGTGCAGTGCGTTACATCAATCTCACTTTTAACGCGTGTTGCACAATCGCAGTTAAAATGGACAAAGAACTTGATGAAGGGGGTATTTGTGCAAATGTTGAAAAAACGTAGGCGGTCTATATTACCATTTGTAAAGGACTTTAAAAAATTGAATTCCTTCGTGGATAATAAGGTCTTAAAATTCATTGATTATATAATTGTAACTAATATTTTAAATTTTATTTTGCAAGTTGCCATAGTTTCAATTAAGATCATTATATATATAGCCTGGTATTTCTAAAATATTCTTTAGGTTTTAAAATAGGCATTTGAGGTATTCTGCAATAAAACTATTGAGAGTAGTAACTACTACTATATGAGGAGCGCATTTTGGACTAATGTACAATTGTGTCATTCAAGAAAATTTTCTCTTTCTTTTTATTCAAAGAGATATTGAAAACATTGAAACTTGTTCAATATTTACCCAATAATATTTATTAACCACCTTAACGGGAAGAGTAAGAGTTCTATCTTCCCTTAAGCAAGAACGCACATCAGATGAAAGGAAAAAAAACATTTGATATCAATATTACACGATAACTAAGACAATAAAAAAACATTAACCATAACATGTAAAGCAAGATCAAGCATAAAAAGCCTAGCCAAAGGTGCAATACAAACATTTGCTATTTAAGTCATTGTCCTGTTCATCTAGATTACGTCGTCCTCTTCAATTCTAAAGTTTGTTCCCTCTGCCCAAAAAAAAAAAAATCCAATTCCTTCAGTGAGAAAAATGATGCAAGGAAAAAATTACGAAAACTGCATATAGTTTAAATATATTAATCAAAAAGTGAGAAGTCTGTTAAAAAAAAAAACTAGTTTTAAAGTTCTAATGATATTTAACCACTTTCCAAAAACCACACATGATCAGGACCCTCAAGTTGCCTTGGTGTTCTTAGAGTTTTTTGTACAAAAATGTACGAGGAAATTAATTTAGAGAGTGATATTTTATATGTATTGGTTTTAGGCTAGAGCCGTCTTTCTGTAGTAGAAGTCTAATCTCTACTAAGCTCTTGCACTGTTATTATATTATTATTTATACATCTATTTTTCTTTCCTTTTTTTCTCTTTTGGAAAACCAACCATTATAGTTTGATTAGTGGCTGAGTGTGGGGTGACCAGATACAATAGGACGTCACACGAATACAATGTTCCCAGTTGGTGTGAGGCCATTTAGGCGATGTTGTCTTCGACTGCAAAGTATATTTAGACCAAGAGAAACAATGTGATGCATAACTGCTTCAACTCAGTACTTGAGCGAGTAGGAATTAAGAGATGACTTAAGTGGTTAAGAGTGTCTCCCTCAAGCGTTGAGGTTTGAAATTCAAATCTCATTAAGTGAGAGGTTTAAAAGGGAAAGAACAACATATACTTGAGCAAGCAGGAAAGGAGCCTGTGGTTGCCATCACCTTACGCACGTGTTGACATGAATATGTCATAGAGGATAGTGGAGATTATAACTAACATTTTTTCTTTCTTTTTCTTAAAGGGGCATAATAGCTAATTAGATAGATATTATTTTAGGCTCTAAAACTGCTTTAAAATCCTTACCTAGGAAAGTATTGAGTGGATATTGCAACTTGTCCCACCCCATGTATGGAACCCTAGTGAAAAATGTAAATCATGACCGGCAAGTTGATTTACACATTTGTTTATTTCTCAATACATATAATTTAAGATCAAACCAAGTTGATTATCCAACATTCTTTTGCAATTTTGTACATGTAGGGAAATCATCCCATTTTGACATGACTTCTCTTTGATTCAACGGATAAGTACTTTGAAGATCATATTAATATCTACTCTAGTTGTTCCTCTTTAAATTTGCATTTGGAGTTCCTCAAATATACCTCATTATCTCAAATACCCAAGTTCATAACAAAGACCCTTTTATTAGGGGTATATTGTATAGTGTATTTACAGATACTATGTAAAGGACATTTATGTAATTATGTACAGTGTAATATTCTTATAAATACAAGCTAAGCCCCCTTGTTAGGGTGAGCACTCACAAATAATCCCATTATAGTATCACGAGACCAATCAAATCTTTTCTCTCTAAGAAAAAAAAATTTTCACCCTAAACTACCTAAAATAACTCTCTTTTTCTAGTAGCAGCGCCGCAACTATCTTCATCTGCTTCCTTCGTCCTCTTCAACCACTGACGGAGCAATCTTTAGGATCCATCCTCGTATATTGCTTTTTCTTTGTCTCTACTAGCAAATCAACCTTTTCCTCAGCATAACCACAGCCACTCGTCCTCATCTTCATACATTTATATTTATATATTGATTTTCTTTTCCTTCGTCATCTTTAATCACCGACACAACAGACACTAAAACCCATCATCGTCCCTTGCTTTTTTCTGTCTTTAAACAGCAAAACAATCACGCTTTCCTTTCGTGGCATATTAATTCATCTCCTTCCGACATGTCCTTGGCAGCAATAACCTCCTCAGTTCCTCCCTCGCCTATCACGCCGGAAGCTTCGACTACCTTGTCAATGGCTCCTCTCTCTTTCCCTCAAAGCAACTCCATCTCCAGTATCACAGAACCCATTCCTTCACTGCCCTCTCTCTCTGCACATCCCACGCCTGCCATAACCATGACAACAACGGGTGCTGGTGATGCTTTGTTACCCTTTGCTGCAGCTGCTTCATTGCTCTAACTCCCCACTTTCAGTAGTCTAAATATAACTACTCTTGTTACAATTAAGTTCGACGGCTCGAATTACTGCCTGTGGCGTTTGTAAATAGAGCCCGTACTCTTTACCTATGGCGTCTTTGGGATCGTGGATGGAATACTGCCTCATCCCTCTGCTGATTCCCCAAATCATCTTTCTTGGCACAGGCTTGATAGTCTGGGTCGCACATGGTTAAATGCTACCTTCACTATAGACATCGTTCAAGATGTCTATCACATATAGTACAGTCGTGACATATGGATGGCCTTGCAAGAACATTACTTGGATTCTTCGAAAGCTAATTCGCATGCTCTCAGGTTAAAGATGCATGCTTTGCGTAAAGACTCCAAAAGCACGGAGACCTATTTACGCGAATTGAAGTCCATAGCTGATGCCTTATTCGACGTGAACAAACCAGTAGTAGAAGATGATTTGATCACCACCGCCTTTCATGGTCTTCCGACTGAGTATGGGTTTTTGTCACAGCATTCGCAATTTTGGAGAGGTGTTCACATGGAACAGTGTTTACTACAAATTACTGGCCTAAGAAACACACCTCAAGCTTACTAGTCAGAATCATATATCGCAGAATTTCCATGCCTATGCTGCTATGTCCCAACAACAGCATCAGCAAGGTTCCAATAGTCGTGGCCGTGGCTCAAATAGGCAAAATAACAGGGGTAGAGGTCGTGGTTCAACTTCGGCTGGTCGTGGCAATGCTGGTAGTGGTGCAGCCATAAATTCCATGTCCATGCCGTCTCTTCACAATTGCTCAGTGTCAACTCAAACGGGTAGTGCTCTTTCTTACCTTTCCTTTCTGTTAGACCTACTAATATGTCATTGCTTTCATATGATGGCTCGCTTGGTCCTGTACTATTCTCTACTATGGGTCATACTATTGTTTATTGCATTCATCGTTTCAATCATGCTATTGTTCCCTCTGATTTAGCTAAGTCATTTGCTACCATGTCTGATGGTGAAACCCATAATACCATGTGGTATCCTGATTCTGCAGCTTCTGCTCATATGACACCAAATGCAAGTATGCTTCGATCCTTAACTCCATATTATGGCTCAACTAAAATATTGGTCGATAATAGTGCTCATATCCCCATTAAACAAATTGGCATAGCATACCTACGCACTACCAATAGGCCGCTCATTCTTAAAGATGTTTTGCATGTTCCTCAACTTTCTCATAATTTGTTGTCTATCCATCGTCTTTGTGCTGATAATCATTGTACTACTGAGTTTGACGAAAATTCCTTTTTTCTTAAAGACAAGAGCATAGGCACAACTCTTCTTCACTTGACCAGCAACCATAATCTGTACCCTTTGCCAGCACACAGTGTCTCCCTTGTTGTTCCTACCTTGGTCGCACGTCAAGTCCATGGTGATGTCTGGCGTCGTATATTTGGTCATTCGAATTCTAGGATTGTTTCATTTTTGAAGTCTCATAATCTAATAAATTGGTCAACTGCACCATCTTCTCAGTGTCTGGAGTGTCAATTGGGCAAAAATGATAGGTTGCCTTTTCAACTTGTTGAACAGCGTGCTAAAACACCATTATATTTATTCATTTGGATGTATGGACATCTCTAGTATTTTCCTATTTAGGTTTTAAGTACTACGTCTTGTTTGTGGATATTTTTCTCGGTTTACTTGGACTTATCCCATGCAATGTAAATTGGAAGTTTTATCTCATTTTAAAGCTTTTAAAACTCAAGTTGAGAATATTTTATAACACAAACTAAAGTCTTTTCAAAGCGATGGCGGTGGTGAGTTTGACAATCATCCTTTTCATGATCTTTTTTCAAGAAAATGGAATTGTGTTTCGAAAATCATGTGCGAACACTCCCAATAAAATGGAGTTGCCTAACGTAAACAACGGCATATAACGGATGTTACCCGTACTTTTCTCATCCATGTATCCATCTCTAATTCTTTTTGGCTTGACGCTGTCTACAATGCTGTGTATGTTATTAACAAGCTTCCATCTCTTACATTAAAGTCTCATTCACGTTTCGAACTTTTGTTTGGCACTAAACCTGATTATTCCTTTCTGCACTTATTTGGTTATGCTTGTTTTTCAAATCTTTTTGCTATTACTGTGCGTAAACTGGCACCTAGGTCTATTCAGTGTGAGTTCATAGGCTATACTCTAGGGTGCAAAGGTTACCGTGGTTTAGATCTTTGCATGGGCAAGGTTTATGTCAGTCGACATGTGTATTTCAATAAGTCTCTTTTTCCTTATCAGTCTCTTGCTGCCCCAGTCCCTATCTCCCCGTCCTCTGAAGTTATTTAAGTACCCATTCCACCTCTTCAGGTTAACAAACTTCCTACTTCTTTACTTAGATCCCCCACTAGGACACATAGTGTCACCTCACCATTTTTCCCGACGCCCCCAACTGTTACACTGTCTTCAGCTACTTCACTCATAGTTGTCTTTCCTTTCTCTATCTCATCATCCTACAGTCAGTCACGTCATAACCCTCTCCTAATGTGTCTGATGCCCCTGTGTCTGAGTCTACTATTGTGCCTTTGGTCACTCATAATGCTCATCCCATGCAAAGTAGGTCTAAGTCTGGTATTCCTAAACCCAAACAATTATTATCTCTAGCTGCTTCTGTTGATATTAATAAGCCCATGTCCTTCACAGTTACTTCTTGCAATGCTTACTAGTGGGATGCCATGGCTGATGAGTTTAATGCTTTAATCCAAAATAACACGTCGGTTCTTGTGCCACTACCATCAACCAAAAATATAGTTGGCTGTAAATGGATCTATAGGATCAAGTACAACTCTAATGGTTCTATTGAGCAATATAAGGCTTGACTTATAGCTCAGGGGTTTCATCAATAGGCAGTTACTGACTATTTTGAAAGTTTTAGTCCAGTAGTCAAGCCTACTACTATTCGTACTGTGTTATCTGTTGGTATTTCTCGTGGTTGGCTAATTTGTCAATTAGATGTTAAAAATGCCTTCTTATAAGGTTTTCTCATAGAAGAGGTGTACATGAAATAGCCACCAGGTTTTATTGATCCCCTATGACCAAATCATGTGTGTAAACTTCAAAAAGCTTTCTATGGCCTCAAACAAGCACCTCGTGTTTGGTTTCACAGATTTAGTTCTTTTATGTTGTCACATGGTTTTCGTTGTAGCTTCTTTGACACCTCTATGTTTGTCTATTTTTCCGAAAAAGGCATGCTTGTTCTACTTTTTTACGTGGACGACATTGTCTTAACTGGCAGCTCACGTTCCTTAATTTTTCGGCTTCATCCATGTCTTCACTCAAACCTTTGCTATGAAGGATCTAGGTGATCTCCATTACTTTCTTGGCATTCAAGTAACTCGCACTTCCACATCCTTATTCTTGTTTCAAACCAAATACACATATGATATCCTCTAAAAATTCTCTATGCATAATTTCAAACCGGTGAAATCCCCTCTTTCTTCCAATTCGTAGCCTTCATTGTATGATGGTGACCTTTTGGCAAATCCTACAAAATATAGAAGCATGGTAGGAGGTTTGCAATATCTGACTTTGACTCGACCTGACATTACCTTTGCTGTAAACTTGGTTAGTCAATATACGTATGCCCTTCATACCTCTCACTTATAGCTTGTTAAGAGAATTTTCAGGTTCTTGCGTGGCACTATGGATGAAGGTATTATCCTACATAGAGCTACTTCGCCTTCCCTTGTTGCATATGCTTATACTGACTGGGCAGGATGTCCTGACAGTCATCGCTCAACCAGAGGCTATGCTATATTTCTTGGCCATTTTCTTATCTCTTAGTAGTCCAAGAAACAGCCTATTGTCTCCTGTTCTAGTATGGATGCAAAACATAGGGCTCTTGCCTATGCCCTTGTAGAGACTTACTGGATTCATCAGTTGTTTCGCAACTTGTGCGTGGTGTTACTATTCCCAGTTGTTTTGTTTTGTGATAATAGCTCTACCACTTATCTCTCTGGAAATCTGATTCTCCATGCCCATACAAAGCATGTTGAGATTGATTTTCACTTCATTCGTGAAAAAGTGGCTCAAGGTGATGTTCGAGTATAGTATGTACCAATAACGTCCAAACTTGTTGATGTCCTTACAAAAGCTTTGGCATCTCTGCGGTTTCAAGAACTCAAAACCAATCTTAACGTGCAGTTATCTCCCCGTTTAGAACAAGGGGGGATATTAGGGTATATTGCATAGTGTATTTACATATACTATGTAAAGGACATTTATGTAATTATGTACAGTATATCTATACTATATATAAAAAGTTGTTCCACAATATAGCAAATGAGCTCTATAGTCGCCACATCAACTTTCTTGAGCTCTAATTATGCGCCATGTCACGTGTATAAAGCCCCATTAACAAGCCACATCATATCACATTTTTACATCACTTTTAATTTACGAGTTAAAAAAAATTATAAAGGACTACTTCTAATCACCTTTAATTTATGAGCTTAAATATTTTTAGTGATTACTTTTAACTACACATATATACTTTTAATTATACGTTTAAACATAAAATATACATTTAATTATACATTTTTAAAGCAAACCCATTCCTTTATTCTCTTTTGAGAATTTTTCTTTACTAAATTTTCTCTATCAGAATTTAAATTTAAATGAGAATAACATAAAATATACTATATATATCGTATAGTATAGATATATGTGTTAGCTTTTAAAGCTTTGAGGTAAAATTGTATGTATAAGTATATATATATATATATATATATATATATATATATATATATATGTGTGTGTGTGTGTGTGTGTGTGTGTGTGTGTGTGTATGTGTGTGTGTGTGTGTTTAAAGTTGTTCTGCTGGCTAATTTGTGAGCTCTCTCCATGACATATCAGCTTTTTGATCTCCAATAGCATGCCACATTACCTGCATTTTTTTATCTCTAATAGCATGCCACATTACTTGCATATGAACGACATGCCACCTTTATAATGCCTCCTGTTTTTCCTTATCATCTTCCTTTTATAAGGTTAAAAAAATAGAAATTTATAACAAAATAAACTAATAATTAATTTGTTAAAGTTAATTATAACTATACGTTTATAACAAATTAATAATCAAATTTTAAAGCTAATACACACACAGAGACACATATATAATATATCTATATATAATCATTTTCATCTAAAAATTATTAATTTTCAAGAAGCAAACTATGTCACCGGTCCTTAATGTTGTCATTCTTCAAAAATAAGTCCTTAATATTTTAACATATTCAAATTAATCTATAATATGTTGAAAATGAATGAGAAATTAGAGATTTTATCATCATTAATTACTTTGAGACTTTTGATCTTCCTATTAAGTTGGATGTCAAAATCTGAGAGGTTGTGAGACTTTTAGAAGTTCTCCATGATCTTGAGTATGTGATTAGTGCTTCGAAGTTTTGCAACTCTTGGAATTCCTCCATGAATATAATAATGAAGGCTTTATTTTTTTTAGCACCTATAAATAGGGGTCTTCTAGCAAGGTACAAGACACACCAAGAAGCAAGTCTTACTCCACCCGGTCTTAATTAGTTGCATATAGTTTTACATAGTTCTAGCATTTGTAGTTTTCTGTAGTAGAAAGAGTTTATATTTGAATCAAATTTAGGCCTCAACTTTATTTGCTTTGTAGTTTTAGTTGTTTATCTTTGTTTATTTCATATTCTTCATAATATATATGTCAAACTCATATTTATTCTTTTCTAGATTTATTTTATGTTATCATAAACTATTTACTCAATGTTTTAATATTTCAACATAATATTTATACAGTATTAATAAATTATACCTAAAAGATTTAAGAGGTTTTAGAACATGTTATTTTATATTTCAAAAAGCCATAGGAGATGACACATCATATTAATTATCTTCTAATTTGAGGCCACATAAATAATGTTTTATTTTTGTGGCCTTTGCTTTTAATAATTACTCAATAACAAATTAAAAGATCATGTTTATAGGATTTTTAAAATGATAAAATACACGAAATATAAAAAAAAAACATACATAAAATTATATTTATAGGATATCTAGAACATATAAAAAAATAAACAATAATTATCTTTTAAAAACTCATAGAAGGTGTTGGATCGTCTTAACTATCTCTTAATTTGAGGCAAAACCAATTACTTTAATTATTATTGGCTCTATTTTTATTAGTTATGCAATAAGAACGTAAAAGAACAAATACAAAATTACAAAAATAAAAATGCAAAATTTGTATTTATAACATATTTAAAAAATATAAAAATTATAAAAAAAAGTAACTCAACAAATTCGTGAAAAGCACGGGATATGAGAAACAAAACAAGAAGACACTAGAACCATGAATGGAGACAAAATGGCCCTAATTGCAAGGTGATGGAGAAAAGCTCTCTACAATTTTGAGATGTTCAAAGGCTTTTGTTAGCAAATGATCCCTTCCTGTGTTTTATTTCTTCTACTCCTTCTCATTATTAATTCAAAATTTGTTTAATCAAAATACTTCAAATTTCTTAATTCAAAATTCCTATATTCAAAATAGTTTATATTTCATGATGTGATTAAATGGTTTACAAATTTCTAACAATTATCCAAATCATTGATCCGTGCAAAGCATGGGCTTAGAAATTACTAGTATATTACAAATTAATTCTTCAGCCTACTATTACTTAGAAAATAAAACTTCCGAAAATGATATATTAATTTAACATCTCCATAATGGCATAATAACCAATCAACACTGGCAAAGAGACTATTGTGCCGAAGATAACCCTGAAAATACAACAAGTATTTAATTAGTTTGGAACTTGGCATTTCAAGAACTGCTTAATTATATAATTAAGAATAAATCATTAGATATGCAAATAAAAATTAGGGAGAATTCCATATATAGTTCCAATGTCAGTTTAGTCCATATTATTTTAAAAATAATTCATTTAGTCCTCAATGTTTGTAAAAAAGAGTCAATTTGATCTTATTATTAAAAAAAAAAAAAACCATTTAGTCCTTAGAATTTACAAAAAAAGATCGACTTTCATGAAAAATATCATTTTTCATGCCCATCAGTTGGTTACCTGACGATTACATGATCTTGTTTAGGTTAAAATAAGGTCATATGACAATTTTTAAAAAAAACATAGTAATCAATTAAGTCATTTTTTTGCAAATATTAATGACCAAATTGGTTATTTTTAAAATAATAGGAATCAAAGTGATACTTTTTTTAATATATTAAAGACTAAATAAGTCACTTTTAAAATAATAGAAACCAAACTAATATTTTTTGTAAATAATAAAAATTATATGTGTCCTAAAAAATTATAATGCTGCATGCATGCTTACGCTGTGCTAATGATGTCTGCATGCAATCCATACTCCTTTGCAAAAACAAACGCCGCGATGGCCTGTGGCAATGCTGCCTACACAAATATATAATAAGAAAAGGAAATTATGCGGTTTACATTTAATATATATATATATATATATATAAGTATAATAAATAAATATTAAACAAATTGTTTCGACAAATTTATACTTTTAGATAAGATGATAACCCTAAAATAATATTAAAGCACAGGTCATGAGTTCAAGTCTTGACTCCTCACGCAACCACCTTTGTGTCTACATGTAATTATCATTTTTACCATGTGTGGACTCATGTTTGATTCTGGCCATTTTTGTTTTCTACAATTATTCTTTATTATTTATTTAAGCCATCTTCTATTTATACATATGTAGATGTAATATCCATACATATAACAGTATCTTTTGCATTTCTATGCAAAAACCTATATATACACACATCTATACATATATTAGCTTCTTTGAAAAGCTTTTTTACAAAAATTTTCCTTACAAAGCTTCTAAAAATTAGAAAAAAGAATTAAAACACCCCTACAAAGCTTAGACTAAAACATAAAATTTTATTATTTATCATTATATATGAGAAGTAAATAAATTAAATGTTTTTAATGTTTATTTTTAATTAATTTATTTATAATATTGATCTATAAATGTAAGTTGATTTATATAAATAATAAATAAATATTATTTTAAATAAAATAATAATATAAATTATTATTAAGGTATTAACAAATTAGATGATAAATTATTACTTATATAATTTGCTCAGTTGGTTAGAGGATCATGCTAATAAATTATTTATATAACTTGATCATATCAAATTTATATGGACCCCGGTCAAGCTTATATAAATACTTTACCTGGATGATTGTCATATTGAAGGCATCTCCACGCAAGCCTACGATAAGAGAGCCAATGGCCAATGTTGCTGGTCCTGCTATAAATCTCAGCACCATCCCCAACAAGGTCTTGGCAGAACCACATGCAATCATTTTGGGTTGTAATGCCATGAAAAGCCCTTTATTATTAATTTCATGCATTCACATATCACAAAAGTTAATTATTAGACATAATTAGTCACATGAAACTGCCAAAAGGTTAAAACTTTGATATATATATATATATGTATATATGTATATATATATGAAGGGCATTATCCATTTACCAATACTAAACATGGAAACACCAGTCCCAGCTTTTGACATCACCAGCACGGATCCTTCTACAATCCTAGGCATTTCCAAATGCCACCTAAAAACCACGCAAAAAGTGTGTACATATATATATATATATATATACACACGTCATGAGCGAGCTCTAATTTGCTTACTAACTAATGCAAGAAATTAAACTATATACAAGATGATAATTTATCGCATGTTACATATTTTCGGGCTGTGAATTAATGAGTTAAGTTTATAGGTATATATAGACTCTACACGTACATGAAACTCCGTCCATGTAAAAAAACTAGACATCCATAAAGCAGTCCTGTATGTTTACCTGTTAGCCAAAAGTGCCCAGATGATGCCGATGATGCAAGAGAAACAGTTGGGATTTTTCACAACTTTAACTGGTGCGATCTTCTTCGACGTCCAAAAAGACACGGTTTGGCCTACAGCCACAGGAGTACTACTACTTGTATTCTCTTCCAAATCTCTCGAGTTAATGTCATCAACTGAAGAAACATTTGTCTTCGTATATTTCCAAAATTCATACATGAACAATAAATCAGGTGTCCACAACACCGATTGTAGCGAAAAAGACTGGACCACAAGCTCAGCTCCCGTCTGATCGTACATGGCTTTCAGTAGAGGCACCCCCATAACGAGCGTGCTGTTTAGAGTAGACAAAGAGAAGCTCGTTATCGACCACGAAAAGCTACCCTTTGAGCTCAAATTAGCCCACACCACCAGGACTACAGCAATAATACATTTGGAAATGATATCTGCTGCAAGGAAGCGATTGTTCATTTGGTAGGGGTTGACATGAGCGACGAAGTCGAAGACGAAAAATGGGAGGATAAAATAACAAGTTAAATAGTTTATAGTGTTACATTGTTCAGATTTAAACATATGCCACCACTTTACAGAGCCATATCCAAAAACTACTGGGACATAAAGTGGTACCATGGCCACAACCACATTATAAACCTCTTTCCACCCTATCATATTTAATTCAATGGCTTTCTGCAGATGAAGAAATTGAAATGGTTCTATTTATATAGCAAAAAGTAGTGTTATATATATATATATATATATATATATATATATCTTATGTTCATGCGCCAAAGACATCCATCCTTTTTCAATCTTCATATCAATCGTAATTCTAAACCTCTCATGCCGCTATTTTATGTTCGTTAATTATATTTCTTTTTCTATTTTAATTTTTTTATGAGTTATTTTTTACACTTTATAGTGGCACACGCAACACTCTCTTGACTTTTTTCAAAATGCTTCAGTTAATAGCATTAAATTTACATAATTTATTTTTTTTCAAGCTATTTCAAATCTTGGGCAGTGATTCGGGAGCTTAATTCATAACTTTTTTTTTTTTCAAGTGATTTGAAAATCTTGCACAAAGTTTTGATATATGTTATATTGTTGTTTATTTTGGAAATATAATTTCATTACGATATCCGAACCATCCAATTCCAAAATCCTTGAAATTCAAGAAGAAATGAGATGGAATGCAAATATTTTGAGGCAGAAAACAAGACAACAAAAATTCATATTTCAAAACTTTGAGATAGGACAAGGAACTAAAATCCCAAACCATCTTGTCCTGTTCGGCCCACAATAGTTCATTGGGGTGTCGTTATGCATCATTGCTAGAAGCGTTGTCAATTTTTCATCCCCATGTTTATGTTTATTTAATTTATCGGAGCATGACATTTTTTTCTCGAGTTGTAAACTAAATTCTAAATTTCTCTAGTAAGTTTTTTTCTTCTCTGTTTTTAAAAGAAGACTTATAGTGGTTCTCCACCTAAGCTTATTAATGACTCGAATTTGATACTTATAAATTCTAAATGAAAGGTGTTATTACTGAGCTACACTCTTTTGTCCTTTAGTTATTCTTATCAATACACTAGACCCCCTTGTTAGGGTGAGCCACTCACAAATAATCCTATTACCTTTCCTATCTTCCATACTCATCCCAAGAAAGATCCCCTTATGTCGCCATTCCTAGATCACCCTTAAATCTTTGCTGACACCAAAACTTAAATTCTCCTGTATAAAAACGTATTTTGAGGATATTTTTTAATTTAAAACATTCATTAGTTTCATTTAACAATAAATTATGTGTTATAGGCCCATTAAAAGTAAACATTGAATCCACCCATGACTTTACGAAGATAAAAGTAACAGAAAAACTATCTTGCATCCCATCAATTTAATTTCACTACCTATTAATATTAGTACTAATTAATACTATTTCCACGATAGTCGCAACTTATGATGTTGCTACCTGGAACTACCCACGACCACCTAGGCAAAAAGAGGACTCCAAAAAATAATTATCTTTAGAAATATGCTTAGTATTATGCTCCGTTTGTTTCACGCTAAACATTTTTCTAGAAAATGTGTTTTGCATTTTTTAGTGTTTGATTGGTAAAGGAGAAAAAGTCAACAGAAAATATTTTTTGATCAATAAAAAATAAGACGATTTTTCTTAAAACTATTTACCTTTTCTAAAAATAGAAAAATATTTTCCACACATTTATCAAATTCCCTCACCAGCCACATATCACATCCCCCCATCGCTAGCCCCCCCCCCCGACCTACCCCCAACCTAACCCCTAGGCCCCGGATCCTAGCACCCTGGCCCCGAGGCGGCCCGACCCTGATGCCTCAACCGACGGCCCCTAGGCCTCAGGATTGTGCATTGGGGGCTGAGGGCCCGGGCCACTGGGCATGGGCCTTTGCGCTGGGCCCTAGCCACCGGGGTAGCCCTGCCAACACACATAAATATATTTTTTGGTGTTATTAAAAATATTTTTCAATTCATTTTTATTGTGGAAAATATGGAAACATTTTTTAAAACAAGTTATTTTTCATGAAACAAATGGAGCCTTGTGCATAAAACATTTTCTACATCAAGCACGATGTGTTTTTTTTCCTTTTTCAAGAAGTATATTTATGGAGAAAGAAAATTTGTACTAACTAGCATGAAGGTTATATATTATCATCAGGAAAAAACTTCCAATTGGACCGCCCAAGGACCACCCCCGTGAAAATGACGGATCCCGGTTGAATTTTTGGCTTGAGTGATGCTAGACCAACAAGTGACCGATAGCCAACGTTAATGTCATTAAAGTAATAGAAAACTAGCAAGCATGTGTCCCATCGTTAAGTTTCTGAAATATGCACGCCCGTATTGGTATCTACTGCTATTTCCATCAAAGTACCAATCAGCTTATATATATTGTTGCTGGGTTCCATTGTTGCCATCCCAAATCACGTACGCGTGATCACTCGGATGAAAAGATGGTTAGGCACGAATAAAATTTGATTCACCCTCTTAAATAAATAAACAATTGTATCCCAAAATTGTTATGTTGCTATTAGGTAAAGTAGCCATGATCTAATACTATACCTACGCTCAATTAATTTTCTGTGATATGCCAATGTTGGCACTAATAGTATTTGGTGTTTGTTTGATCTAGCTTTTGGACACTTAAAAATCCTTCTTGCGAGTTTAAGAATTAAACTTAAAAGACTTTTTAGATAAAAGTCAAACTTCAAAATGATTAAGCAAAATTTTAAAAACTCCAAATATGTATATATATCTGTGATGTTCAAAAAAAGAAAAAACTTTTACGACACTGTTTATACATTTTTTTTGCTTTAAAAATTAAAAGTATCAAGACATATTTTTGAAATCCAAAATTGCCCCCTTTTTTTTTCCCTCCTTCCCGGAAAACACCCATCCATTTTTTTAAAATCCTCCATATTATTCTCAAAATAACTAAAAGTCTAATAACTAACTAAAACTCTACTGCTGCTCTCCAGCCAAGCCAAACAGATCCTCAATCTGCATGTTGACAACTCATATTGGAGCTACCTCGGATTAGACATGACGACTCATGAGGAGAAAAAAACGTAAGGTGTACCTAAAATATGATTACCACTCTTACTACCTAACATTGAGTTTCACCGTAGAGTTAATTGTTGTTAGATGAAATACCTCAATATATTAAATACTAATCACTATAAAACTTACTATCTATCAATATGAGAGAATTGTATTTATTTTATAACATATTTTTGGGTAACTTGCACCAAATTCTCATATAATTTATTATAAGTGCATGTTATTTCTTATAATTTCAAGGGAAGTACGAGTAACATACACTTATGACAAACCACAAGGGAATTTTGCATTCATTTCGAAAATACATGAGTTAACATACACTTATAATAAATTATAAGGGGATTCGATATATTTTACCCTACTTCCTTTCAGGTAGAAACTACCTTGAGCATTAAATTAAAGTCGACGAAATTCGTGGGCATGACAACTGATATGAAAAACAAAAATTAGCATATTAAAGAGAAGTTAATCATATGTAGATAGACAAGATTATATCATGCCACTAATACCACATCTGGAAGTATAAAATTTTATTCTACAATTGTTGGTATCAAGTGCAGTAACTCACATTTTTACAAAGACCCAAAAAAAAAAAAAAAAACAGTGTGGGTAAATATAATTGAGATAAATGCACCCTGCAGTTTATCTATATAAAGAACCAACTTTATATATCATATACTCAACATATCATATCCTTCACCACACACATGGATTACTTTTCCATGTATTTCTACACTGACATGGCTGGAATCCTTGTTCTGTTATTCATTTTCAGATACCTCTCAAGGAGGTACAGAAGCATTAATGGCGAAAACCCTTCACCACCTGAAGTAGGTGGTGCGTGGCCAATAATAGGCCACCTTCACCTCCTAAGAGCAAATAATCAACTTGTTTACAAAACATTAGGCTCATTAGCCGATATGTGCGGGCCAGTCTTCACCGTCAGGCTCGGCGTTCGGGACGCCATTGTCGTCAGCAGCTCTCAGGTGGCTAAGGAAATATTCACCACCCATGACCTTGCTGCATCATCTCGTCCACAGGTAGGGATGTACATGATTTGATTTGGTTTAGTTTCGATCATATTTCAAACTGGTTTTATATCATGTATATAACCAAAATTGGTTTATCGTTGGTCTGGTTTCGGTTGTTTACACCAAAAAAAAGAAAAAAAAAAAGAGTACAAAAATTTCATAAAAAATTGAAAAAACAAGTCGATTGTAATCATATTATAAATTCAACGTTGTGGAATTTTACTACTAAAACAAAACACAAGTATAACTATAGATTAGTGGTTAAAATGTGGAAATATAATCTGCAAGTTAGAGGTTCGACTCTTCAAATACATAAAATAAGGAATGAATATATACATAAAATAAGAGATGAATATAGTTTTGTTTAATTTGTGGATATATTTCAAACCAAATCAGTTAATTTCTAATCATGTAAAATAACGAAACAACCCTAATCTTTTGGTTAATTGAATTTCGTTTGGCGGGTTTAAGCAACCCATGTTCACCCCCATCCAGAGGTTTTAGCATTCAAATATTTGGCGTTTAACTGCGCCATGTTGGGTTTCTCACCATATGGTCCATATTCTCCGAAACTGAGGCCTCCATAAAAGAGTTCTACAATAAATGGAACAAGCAGAAAGATGGATTATCAGGCAAAGCTTTGGTGGACATGAAAAAATGGTTCGGAGACTTAACGTTAAACTTGGTCGTAAGAATGTGTGTCGGGAAAAGATTCTCCAGCGATAACATCAACGACGACGATGAGAGAGATGCTAAGCTGTTGAGGGATTTTAATCACTTGATGGGGCAGCTTGTGACGGCGGATGTAGTGCCCTGTTTAGGGTGGGTTGATATCGGAGGATATGAGAAGGCCATGAAAATGGCTGGAAAAGAAGTGGATGGTCTTTTCGAAAGGTGGTCGCGAGAATATCGCCGGAAGGATTTCATGGACGTGTTGATGACATGCTTAATTGACATGCTAAGTAGGCTTTTTTTTTCCTTATTCTCTCTTCTTTTTTATTTTATTCTCACTTCCTTCTTTGTTTTCTCTCTTTTTTTACCACTTAGATATATTGTCCAAACTTTTCTTTTTCTTTTTGATTAGTTGATAACTATAGAGAATGAAAGACATTGTTGATATTAGCACATCAAGCAGCTTGGCAAGCCATATCCCTCTACTTCCATGATATTTTTCAGTTCTAATCTCCATTTCATTAATTTATGCCAGCACCACGAGTTGGAACATTAAGAATCCAACTAATGTTTCTAAGGAATTAAAATGAATTATTGTGGTATTACTTTCAACAGACAAGAGATTTGTGAAGTATGGTGGATTGAGATAGATAAAGAAAGAAGACCGACAGAAAAGAAGGAGGAGAAGTCTGAAGAAAAGAGAATTCTAGTAGAGATAAACGAAAAGAGAAAAGAAAAGAAAGGAGGGAACCTTAATTGACAGGGATTAAACAAGAACTAAAGAGAGAGAAAAAAAATAAAGAAGGGTGAGAAAAAAATAAAAAGAAGAGAAATTAACAAAAAAAAGCCCGATTGGTACGCCAACTAAGTAGGTCAAGCAGAAGGTGATAATGGAGTGACGAAAGTAGGGAAACGTCTAACATTACTCCTCCATGTATCTAAAAAGGTTTTAATGCATCATTATCCTTCTTGCTGAGCTAGTAACATATTCCACATTCAGGTGCATTAGCAATTGAACTTTTTTTCCTTTTTTTTTTTTTTATTAAAACCCCACCCCATGGGATTGAACGCAAAATCTCACGGAGGAAATAGTGCCAACCACGGGAGAACTTTAATCATTTTGCATTTTATAGGCTTTAATTTCCGGGGCGAATTATTCTACAACCGTAATGATGATTTGGGCACTATCACTACTACTAAACAATCGCCATGCATTAAGGAAAGCCCAAGAAGAGTTGGACATGCACGTTGGCAAAGATAGAAGAGTGGATGAAGCAGATATTGGCAAGCTACCCTATCTCCAGGCCATTGTGAAAGAGACATTCAGATTGTATCCTGCAGCTCCAATGTTGGCTCCTAGAGAATTTATTCAAGATTGCATTATAAGCAGTTACCAATTTCCAAAAGGCACGAGGCTATTATTGAACTTATGGAAATTATAGAGGGACCCTAATGTATGGGTGAATCGCTTGGAATTCAAGCCAGAAAGATTTCTAACTGCCCATAAAGGTGTTGATATTAAGGGTCATCATTTCGGGATAACCCCGTTCGGTGCTGGCAGAAGAATTTGTCCTAGCTTAACTCTTAGCCTTCGGATAATACACTTGGTTTTGGCTAATTTGTTGCATGTCTTTGAAATCTCGACTTTAGTTGATGAACCAGCTGATATGACTGAAAGTGCCGACGAGACGAATATTAATGCCACTCCACTCGACGTTCTCGTTGCCCCGCGACTGGCTTCTAGTCTTTAAACTTTAAATTTTGTCGTCTGAGAGTCTATAAACAACTTTCTTTTGTTGTCTAAACATAGTCAACCTTAAAGAATAAAGAATAGTGTTAATTACATATATACCAACACTATATATGGAGACCCAATCTCACTTTCATGTATAAAGAACCCTGCGTGCATGATTGAAAAAAAGACCCATACATCTAAAATGCATTAATAGAAAAAGAGGATTTCGGTTATACCTTTCGAATCTTAAGAAAGTAGGCTTCGACAAGAGATTTACTTAATATATAAAGGAGGGAAAAAATTGGATCTATAGATGAACAAATGAGAATAATTTGTTTTCCAATCCAGGAATGATGGATTTGGTAGTGTACTCAGTCGTTTAAGAAAAATAAAAATCGCCTTTCATATATATAAAGTCTTGTTTGAAAAAAAAATTAATATGACAAGAAAATATAGATAAAATTAAAAACTTAATGAAATAATTTGAGATTTAAACCAAAACTCATGAGGGTAAATGACATTACGATGTTCAAAAACTGGTCTGATGCCAATTAGTATATAGACAAAGAGAAGCATTGTGTGACACGAAGATACCTGAACTCTAGATGCCATCGCACGCTACGTAAACTTCAGTTACTTTGATATAAGCGCAATTTGAAGATATTTTCAGTCCCCAAAATTTAATTTATTCTTTATTTACAAAATTATATATATAATTGTATATTATAACTCGTCACCTTGCGGTCATAAAAGCAGCAGAACACTAGATTGCTGTCATTAATTCAATTTTATTAATTACATATGAATATTAATATTAATTAATACTATTTCCGTCATTGTAGCAACTTATAATATTGTTA